>CAUYPK010138302.1:0-78341 GCA_963574355.1 Loris lydekkerianus
GGTTTTTATGATTATTAAGCTCTTTTCTGAAGCCCCTAAGAAACCCTGGAGCTTTCTTTGGATCATAAAAGAAGGGCTTGTTTCCTCGCTTTGGTTTGTCTATTTATGGCAAAAAGAATGTAAAGAAACGACTTTTGACTGGAAAAAAAAAAAAAAAAACAAGGGCAGCACCTCATATGTCAGAGATGGCGGGTTCAAACCCAGCCCTAGGCACAAACTGAAAAAAAAAAAAAAAGTAAAAAAACATAAAGCAGTATATATGTCTTGCTAGGTATTGTCTGGGTAACAGGTGATTTTCTGGGGTATGAGATGTTAATCACAATGCTGGTACAGCTGTACAAGATGGAGACTAGAGGCTTCTGCTGATTTCTCAGACCCCGCAGGGTGGAGAGCTTAAATCTCTCCTCAGCCCACTTAAAAGGCACTTTAAACTGCTAACCTTGGCTAAGCTTTCCCAGGAAAGCACTTGTTGCTGGGATCACTCCTGAAGTGGCTATCCACTTACCCAGTGTGCCAAAACCGGTCTCACTTTATGCCCCTCAGGGCTAAGGCTGTAAGGCATTTCAGTCCCTGCCGTTAGGCTGGGCTCTCAGTCACTAGATGACTCACTCCCACCTAATCCTTAATTCTGCGACCCTGAAGACAGAGCTTGCTGTGGCAGTTCTCTCACAATGGCTCCATGCAGCCCATAGCTGAACACTATTAGCTCCGTCCAGCTCAGCAGCTCATTCTGGGACCCTAGACAACTCTCAGAGACCTCTGCAGGTCTCTGAACAACTCTCCCAAGGTTGTTCAACTGAGTGCCAAGTCCAACGAAAACAAAACAGCTCATAGGTAAGGCCTTTACAGTCTGCAGTCTCACTGCTACTGTACTTACAGCTGCTGGTGAGATTAGACAGAACAAACACTTATCAGTTCTCACTGCTTTTGTCCTCCTCATGGGGTGCAGAAGTCTCACGCTGACTCCCTGTGTCACCAAAAGAATGTTTCTGGGCAGATCCCACCAGCCAGAGATGCCTAGAGTCTTCTCTCCCCAGACTCACTGTGCCCAGTTGCAAGGAAGCTATTACTCGGCTGCCATCTTGCTCCTCCCTCTCTTTCCCTCATTATAAATGCAATAACACTTCTTCTCTGTAAATGAAATAAAACTCTTCAAGCATTGCTTCTTGGCTTTTATTAAGATGTTTATGTCTATATGTATTACTTAATTAAAGGAATATTCAGTTTTTTATTGCTGTCTTTTTCGGTCCTCCTTCCAAGTGTTCTGAAAAAAATGAGCAAGGAGCATGTAAGTGAAGTAGGAGAACTTGGTTGTTGAGATTGAGATCCAGCATTCTAATCTTCAGTTCAGCTAGGAAGATTATATACCCACATCAGTTCTCTAGACATTAGTTTTCTTTAATACCTTAATAAGTATTTACTGATCACTTACTCTGGGTAAAGCATATGATAAATATTTATCTCAGATCCTTATTAAACCTTATACATTGGCTGTATTCTTCAGATGAGGAAACTGAAAATTAGAGATGTTAACAATTGGCCAGAGTCACCAAGCTAGTACTTGTCAGAGCTAGAATTCAAACCCTTATCAATATCACTCTAAAATTGGTATTCTTCCTATAATGTTGCATTGTTAATGAACACTAGATCAAACAAAATGGCTATATTTCGCTGGTAATCATTCATGTAAGCATTTATGTTTAGGAAGGCTAAGTTCTTTCTCATTTGTATTATAAATAAAATTAATTAACTACCACTAAAACTAGGAACTTTTCTTATCAAAGTTTGTGACAAATAGGATGATGTCCTTATACTTCCTGTCTTTTTTATTTTTAAATGAGGGCATGACCTGAGAATGCTATTTATTCGATTTTGAGTCCTTCTCCCTCCTGATTTACAATAAACCTTCTCTACCTGGCCTGGCCACTTCTCTCAAGAACATGGCAATTCTGATGGGGCAAGTTCTCTCACCAGTTTTTCTTCAGAAAAGTATAATAAAAAACCAAGTGAGCACTTACTGCCATCCCTTTTCCTAGAAAAAATGCTAGGAAGTTTTATATATGTATTATTTACTAAAATAAGCTTTTTACATACCTCCAAATAATTGTCAAAATGTAAGCAAGTCCCTGTTTTCCTTAAATCCATGTAATAAAGCAACTAGAAGAGTGGTAATGTATTCTTAGAAAAAGAGCAGGCTACTCATTGGTAGTTGAATGTTATATTCCATGGTAATGTACTCAGTGACAGAATGTTGTACTCCAGTGGTAATAAAATGCATGTACTGCAGATTACTGTTTTATTTAGAAAAGAGGCAATTTAAATAGCACTTGGTTGGAGTTACCTAGGAGGGAATGGCAGACAGTTTTTATAGTTCAATAAATGCCTTTACTCCTAATTAAGTATGGCTGTGGTGTATCTATCCACATGCTGGAAGGTAGAACCAAGAAATTATTCAGCCTCTTTTCTGTGGAATGAAATTCTCCCTTTGGCTGCATGCCACTATGGAGCCCTTAAGGGAAGCCCATTCCTGGGCATGGCAGACCCCTTACTATACTGCTTATATTTTCACAGATTTGGTTATTCCTAGGCCAAGTCAAATCTTTTAAAAGTTATTAACTTTTTTATATATAAGATCTATGAATCCAAACAACACAGTTGATTTGCTCCATTGGTTCTCACATTTGACCATTTCATGATCATCAGGAGGCTGTTAAAATACAAATTGTTAGACCCCACCCCAGAGTTTCTGATTTAGGAAGTTTGAGGTAGGGCTTGATAATTCACACTTCCAACAAGTTCCCAGCGGGGCTGATGCTGCTGATCCTCAGGCTACACTTCAGCACAACTGGTCTCACCAAAAATCCATGCTGTTGTCTAAGAAAGCCGTGATTGAAGTATTAAGTTTTTCTTTGAAGCACATTAGGACTTAGTAGAAATGAGGTATTCAATAATTTTTTTAATTGAAACTTTTATTTGAAAAGTTTACATTTTAAACTTTAAAACATGAATACACATACATACCATTTGCATTTTTAATAATTACCTCATTTACTTGGATATCCCATTGGTATTTACTTGAAGCAACTTTAAGAGAAAAAACATTACTATCAAATGTCAACATTTGTGTTTCTGGCTTCATAGCAGTGTGATCATTAAATTACCATCCCACGGCTAGGAACACACGCTGGAAGAAATGAAAATAGTTTTTCTATAAGCAAATGAAGATTTCAAACCTAAGCTGTATATAAAGAATGAAGAAAGAAAATAATACCGTACAGAAGCCCAGACCTCAGGCTCTGAAAGGTCAAGGACTTTATAAAGCCTTTTATTATAGGATTAGATACTTACTAAGTTCATTTATTTGACTATTCAGGAGATACAAATTAAATATTTTAACTGTGCCATAGGCCCTGGAACAAATAGGAGAAAAGATTGTGCTAAAATAATAAAGGGCCTTGGTTTGACTTCAGTTTTGGCTTTCAGTGCTGTAATGATACCTATACATGGAATTAATTTGAAAATTAAATTACAAAACATAAAAACTTAGCACAGGGTCTAGCACATATTGGGTACTGTTGGGTATTGTTAGTAGCTCCTCTTCCCTCAGTGTGATAGATTTTAAAACAATGTGCAGAATGATACAGAAGCACAAAAGACAGAGTGATTAAATAAGTCAGCTTAATACAGACTTCTCAAGAATGAAATCCAAAGTAGATCTTACTATTTATTTTTTTATCTCAGATTGATGTGAGGGTACAAACAACTAGATTACAATGTTTGCATTTGTTAGATAGAGTACCTCTTGTAGTTGGGTCCCTCACCCAAGAGATTGCCATATACCCTTACATTGTGCTAAGTGGGAGCACACCAATCCCTCTCCCTCTTCCCCAAACCAGATCTTAAAAGATAAAAAGGATTTTGCCAGCTGGTTGAAAGAGACATTACAGACACAAAGAACAATATATGCAGAGTCACAGAGATGAGAATGATGGAGAATAGAAACAGGACATGTGGCTAGACTGAAAGGATGATTGTTCAGTGCATGCAGTTTTGCAGGTACGGGGGCGGGGGACTAGAATGCTAGTTACTGGAGGACATGTTGGTCAAAGAGTACAAAGTTTCAGTTAGAAAGGAGAAGTAAGTTTTAGTGATCTATTGTACAGCATGTGACTAATTAAAAGTAATATATTACATATTTCATAATTGCTATAAGAGTAGATTTTAAATTTCTCAATAAGTAGATGAGGTGATGGATATGTTAGCTTTTTTATTCTTTCTACAACATATACATATCTGAAAATATCACATTGCACCCCATAAATAGATATAATTACTTGTCATTTAAAAAATTTGTTAATTTAATTTTTAAAAATAGACAAATGGCTCTTAAAGTATGGACCATGTAAGGTCAAATAGTGATCATGCAAAAGTCACTGTTTTCATAATAATAGTAAGAGATTTGTCTTTTTTTACTGTGTTTTGCACTGATGGTACAGAATCAGTATTGGGTGAAACTTAGCGCAAACCAAACCCTGGTACCATATTATAGTAGGAATCTTTTTAAAAATCCAATTCACTTTAGTATGTCCTTGGAATTTTTATTAAATCTCAATCCTTGAGTGCTTGTTGTGTGTGTTTTTTTTAATTCTCTGTGATGAAATGAGATGTACACATAGAGTACTTCTGCTGCATGCCGAAGTATGATGGTTGTCTCAGAGAAAAACACTTGTGAAATAGTTTGAGTTGCAAAGTTTGAGCTAGCCCTCTTTCATAGGCTACCTCCAAAGAACAACTGACAGACCAGTCGGGGGTTTTCAAACTTGAGTATTTGGCAGGTAATTTCTTAAGAATGAACGTAGCAAACCTATTAGTTCAAGGAAAACAACTGACTGTATTTGTTGTCAGTCATAAACTTCATGATAAAATTCATGCTTTTGAGCAAAAATAAGAATTTTTTAAAACTTGTGTTTGCCACCAGGACCTTGACAGCTTCCTAAACACTTAAACATTTTTCTAATGAGATTGTTGGTGGAATTAACATTAAAAAAATATTATATAATGAAATATGTCAATATTTGGAGAATCTGCGTACCTCAGTCATTTCCAAATAATCTGATGTATGGACAGAATTATGAATGAGGTCCATTTATAGTTAGACCAACAGATTTTAATGTAATTCAATATAAAATATTTGTTGGTAATGGTTTCAGATTCCATGTTGCAAGTAATCTTTAAGAAACCACCACTTAGCAATTTCTGATAAAGTGCCACAGAAAAACATCCACAGTTATTGAAAAATACTCTCCCTTTTAATATTTAATACTAAATATTACTCTCCCCTTTAATATTAAAATACTCTCCCCTTTTTACCTATAAATCTGGATAAGACTAGATTTTCATATTTAATCAAAGCAACATATCACAGCAGATTGAGTACAGAAGCAAATGTAAGACTTCAGATGTTCTCAGTTAAGACAGATATTAAAGAGATTTGAAAAAAATATTATTTAGGTTAATATTTAAAGGGTTTTTGTTTTTTAAATTAAAAATGTTAATTGATGCATAACATAATTGTACATATTATGGGGTACACAGTGATAGATATATGTTTATATCAGGTACACAGTAATGTGATATATATAATGATCAGATAAGTATAATTAACATATCCATCTCAAACATTTGTCTTTATATTGAGAACATTTAATATCCTTCTAGCTATTTGAAACTATGTATTATTGTTAAATGTAGTTATTCTAGTGTGCTACAGCACCCTAAAATTTATTCCTCCTATCTAGCTGTAATTTTATATTCTTTAACAAATCTCTACCTCTTTCCTGCTATCCTTCCCAGCCTCTAGTTTCGTGTGTTTGACTTCTTACTTCTTTGAGATCAACTTTTTTTTAGCTTCCATATAGGAGTGAGAACATGGTGGTGTTCAACTTTCTCTTCCCATTGTACTTCACTTACTATAATGTCTTCCAGTTCCATAAATGTTGCCAGGAAAAAGGTGGGTTTTTTTCTAAAACAACTAGTAATTATATATGGAAATAGATAAAAGCCACACAAACAAGAGCCCTTGTAGTTCTCAATTTCTAATTTCTTTCATAGACCACCTCTAAAGAACAACTAATTGTTGACCAAAAGTTTCAGAAGCACTGAAACAGACTGTGTAGAGCCTTGAATGATATTTTGAAATATTTGGCCTTTTCTTATAAATTTTGTGGAAGAAACTTTTTAAACAGGAAAATAACATGATTTTTGTTTTTTGGAGGCAGAATCTCACTCTGTCACCTCAGACTCATATTTAAATGAATCCTCTTACCTCAAGCCTCCTGAGTAGCTGGAACTACAGGCACCTGCCATGACACCCAGCTAGTTTTTCTATTTTTAGTAAAGATGAGGTCTCACTCGTGCTCAGGCTGGGATTACAGATATGAGCCATCGCTCCTGGCTGATTTTTTCGCTCCTGGCTGATTTTTTTTATTTGTGTGTTTTCATAAGAACTTTTCTGGCAGTAATATTTAAAAGAAGATGAGATACTAGAGGGTCAAATTTTAGTTCAGGAATATATATGTAGGCATCATTTCTATCTGGCTAGTTTGGATTAAGAAAAATTAATTTGAAACCAGGCATAGTGTATGGCTTAGACTTGTAATCCTAGAACTCTGAGAGGCCAAGGCAGGAGGGTCACTTGAGGGCAGGAGTTCAAGACCAGCCTCTAGCAAGAGTGAGACACCACCCCCCATCTCTGCAAAATAATAGGAAAATTAGTCAAGCATGGTGACTCATACCTGTAGACCAACTAGTTGGGAGGTTGAGGCAGGAGTATTGCTTGAGCCCAGGAGATTGAGGTGCAATGAACTATGATGATGCCACTACATTCTAGCCCTGATAACAGAAGATTCTTTCTCAAAAAAACATAAAAAATAAAAAGAAAGAGAGATTAATTTGATAGTCTTGTCTGTGACCAGTTGGGATTTCTCAGTTGTCATTTTAGAATGATACCTACCTACCTACCATCTCTGTCATAATTCTTTGGTGTCTGTGATTTAGGGAATAAGATTGCATAGTGAGAAAAATGCCAGCACTGGAGGCAAAGATTTGAATTCTGATTTTACCACTGAGGAGTTATAACTTTTGACTTAATCTCTCTGAGCCAAAGTTTTCCTACCTATACATTAGGAATAATAGTACCTTATAGAGATATTTTGAGGACTACAAAGATAATATTTGAAGAGAACTTAGCATAATATTTAGCAATGGGAATTGACCCATAAAAAATTATTCTCAGAGGACAAAAATTTAAGATTATCCTTGCTTACTACCTTGCCCTGCTTAATATCTGAGAATATTAAGGGATATTAGTCTTAATATTCTGAGAATAGACACATGCTCTTTCCAAAATGTAAATTTATTCACACTTCCACACAGAATAAGGCCCTATATGTGTGGCATCTGTCTACCTTTTAATCTTACCCTCTTGGGTTTAATCTTCCCATCTTGTTCATGAACCTCCAGTTATTCTGGCTTTATTTCCTTCTGAGTGCCTTGTTTATAATGTTGACCTTTAATCAGTACTACAGGATTACTTTTTAATTGAAACTATCTTAAAATCAGTCCCTTTTCTTTCCATTTTAAGTTTTTATTATAGAAAAATGTGAATGTATATAAAAGCAGATTAGACATCAGAATCCACCAATTACCACAATTGTCAGTTTATTGCTAATCTTGTTTGGTCTATAACCTTTTCCACTTCCCCCATTGTTTTGAGGCAAATTCCAAATATTTCATCGACAAATATTTTATTATCTTCAAAAGATAAGCTGTCTCTCCCCCCCCCCAATCATAAAAGTATACCAAAAAGGGTTCTTTAAAGCCCTTAATGGTTAATCCCTGGCTAAGCATCATATGGTATCAAAATTTTAAGTACTATAAATATTCTGATGACTCCAGTGTCTTCATCCTGGACCTCTCTGTCATGATTCACATGAACTTTCCACTTGATATCTCCACTTCAAATAAACATTTCAAATGAACATATCCAAAACAAAACTCCTAATTTTTCTCTGCAAATTCATTCCATCATATGTATTCCCTTGTTGGTAACCAGCCGCACGATCCATGCCATGACTGAAGCTAGAAAACTTGGAGTCATCCTCGATTCTTCTCTTCCCCTAACCCCCTACTTAGAAAATATCAAGCCCTGTTTATTCAACATCCAAGATATTAATGTAGTACAAATGTATCTACTTTTCTCCATCTCCACTTCTAAACCACCCTTGTCCAAACTACCATCACTTCTCATCTATTTACCAAAGTAGTTTCCTTACTGATTTCTCTGCCTAATTTCTTGCCCCTTGTAATGGAGTCTCTTTGGAATAGCCAAATACTCTTTAAAATTCAAATCCCATTGTTTCACTACAGTGAAGGGAGTTCCTACACAATTTGGCCTCTGCCTACCTGTCTAACCTATCTCCTCACTCCCTTGCTCATGAACTACTCAACATACTAGCTTTCCCCATTTGTGTTAGCTTTATTTGCTGTTCTGAGTTAAATGCCAGTGCTTATTATGTAATTCTTAACAATTCTTTCATTCCCATTATCTCGGCTATTTCTGCAGTCAGGCACTTTGCATTCTTTCCTGTGTTGTAGGAAATCAAGACACGGAAGTTCACTGACTTCTCAGGGCCACTCTACAGGAAGATGGCAGAGCCCAGACTCTGACTTCAGAAGACCATTAGTCTCCATAAATGATTTTTGTTGCACTATTGGTGGTGATTGTTGAGTTTTCTGGTGTCTGCCAGCCTGAGCACAGAAAGGCATGCTTGTAACCAATAAGGGCTGCAGTGAGGTGTTCTGATTCATTGACCTGTCAAATAGCCTTAAAGTACAAAGCATGGGCATAGTTACTCACTCTCTTAAAAGCACTTTATGTGAATGTCCTAATTAATGCATACTCCTATAAATGTCACTACACCCATTTTACAGATGAATAATGAGAGAGCAGAGTAGCATTGGTGGCAGAGTTGAAATTAAATTTGACTTTCTAATTTCTAGGCCTGCCTTCAGACTTCTAAGCCACAATTTCAGTCAGTGATTATTTAACATAACTGCAATAGAGTATTGATTAAAGTTATCAGGTGATATTTAAAGGTATAATTCCAAGACCCACAGTATATCTTCATATAGTACCTCTATAATGATGATTTATTAATAGCAAAGCGAAAGGTTTACCTAAAAGCAACAAAGTGATGATAGCTATGACATGCTGATCAGCCCCCTACCCCCACTCCTAACTTTCGGGGAATGGAATGTCCTCCTCAATCAGCCAGTGGGCCTTTCTGTGCTGCTGGCATGTGATGGAAGCTCCATTCTGCCTCTGGGAAGGTATCCCGTTCCTCTGATTTCCCAGTGTGGAGAGAGTGCCCTAGCTCTAGCCCTAGCCCCACTTGCTTTCTATCCTGGAACCCAGCCCAATCCCAAAGTCCATGGTGGTATGGGCAGAGATTCTACTGGGAGTAGTGTGGATCCAGATCTTGGTAACATTTACTAGTGCCTTGCTGTCCAGATGCCAGCTGTTTTTATTTAACACCTATTTACTGAGCGCTTGGTGTAGTCCTCAGTTTCCTGCCAAGGGTGTTGTGAGAAGAAAGTGTCCCTGTGGATAGTAAGGTATCATGGGTAATAATGGGATTTGAATAGTCTTTGAAGACTGGCTGAGTTTGGAATAAATGGGTTTATCTGAAGCACTATATCTCAGAAAGTTTGGGAAAAGGATGGAAACATATGTGGTAGCCTCATCATAAGGGGCTTTATAGACCTACAGGTAGAATCTGGAAGGCCACAAAGATCTACAGAGGATGGGGAACAAAGGAAAGGCAGAACAAAAGTGGCATTTCAGGAAGAGTCCCCTGGAAAGGTGGATAGAAAGTGCAGGCACTGTGGTTCCCTTTGTAGCAGCTTCTTCAGTCCCCACGGCCTTTGTTTTTTTTTTTTTTTTCCCCTCATGTTTTTCTGTATACTATTTATTTTTTTTAATCAAATTTACTTTTTGAATGTTTCTTTTTTTTATTGTTGGGGATTCATTGAGGGTACAAAGAACCAGGGTACATTGATTGCATTTGTTAGGTAAAGTCCCTCTTATGATCTTGTCCCGCCCCCAAAAGACCCCTGTGTCACACACCGTGACTCCCCAACCCCGTCCTCCTTCCCTCTCTCTGCTATCCCCTTCCCCCACCCACCCCCGTGTACTAGGTCATTAATTGTCCTCATATCAGAATTGAGTACACAGGATTCATGCTCCTCCATTCTTGTAATGCTTTACTAAGAATAATGTGTTCCACCTCCATCCAGGTTAATACAAAAGATGTAAAGTCTCCATCTTTTTGATAGTTGGATAGTATTCCATGGTATACATATACCACAGCTTGTTGATTCATTCCTGTGTTGGTGAGCATTTAGTCTGTTTCCACATTTTGGCAATTGTAAATTGAGCTACAATAAACAGTCTAATGTAAGTGTCCTTAAGGTAAAAGGATTTTTTTCCTTCTGGGTAGATGCCCAGTAATGGGATTGCAGAATCAAATGGGAGGTGTAGTTTGAGTTCTTTGACGGTTCTCCACACTTCCTTTCAAAAAGGTTGTATGAGTTTGCAGTCTCACCAGCAGTGTAAAAGTGTTTCTTCTCTCCACATCCATGCCAGCATCTGCAGTTTTGAGATTTTGTGATGTGGGCCATTCTCACTGGTGTTAGAGGATATCTCAGGGTGGTTTTGATTTGCATTTCTCTAATAGGGACAATGAGCAGTTTTTCATGTTTGTTAGCCGTCTGACCTCTTTGAGAATGTTCTTTTCATCTCTCTTGCCCATTGATATAAGGGATTGTTGGTTCTTTTTATGTCGATTAATTTGAGTTCTCTATAGATCCTAGTTATCAAGCTTTTGTCCAGTTCAAAATATGCAAATATCCTTTCCCATCGTATAGGTTGGCTGTTTGCTTTGGTTGTTGTCTCCTTAGCTGTCCGGAAGCTTTTCGGTCTAATTAAGTCTCACTTGTTTATTTTTGTTGTTGCAATTGCTATGGAAGTCTTCTTCATAAAGTCTTTTCCCAGAAACACTTGATATCTTCAAGTGTTTTTCCTATGCTTCCTTTGAGGATTTTTATTGTTTCATGCCTTAAATTTAAGTCCTTTATCCATCTTGAATCAATTTTTGTGAGTGGAGAAAGGTGTGTGTCTGGTTTCATTCTTTTACATGTAGATATCCAGTTCTCCCAGCAGCATTTATTGAATAGGGATTCTTTCACCCAGGGCCTGCCTTTTGATAAGATAACTAAAATATTACCACATATGGTAAGACATGACTTAGGCTGGTGTCACAGATATTTCATACATTCAGAGTGGCCTTCAGCCATTCCAGGTTTCTAACAAAAATCATAAATGTCATACTTGTTTAAATCCTCATTTTCTACCATTTGGGGAATATATATATAATTGTATTCTAAAAATGTACCTCATAAGCTTAAGAATGGTTCCAAAGTGTTATTACCCCCTTCCACCTTTTTAATAGACTATTATGAATCTCTCATCTGTGACTAAATTATTTTATTTTCTCTTTTCTGCTTATGTCACTTCTGAGGAATGATGGTCCTTTACTTAAAATTTTCCTACTCACTTTTCTCATCTTGCTCCTATACTCATTGCCCTATTCTTTCTGGGAGAGAAAGGCAATGAAAAATAGTTTCTCAAAGTATAGTTCTGGGACCAACTGTGTCAGAATCACCAGAAGTGAATAAAGGCAGATTGACTTTGAAGTTCCCAGGGAATTGGGTTTGTATCCTGCTTTTGCCACTTACTAGCTGTGTCACCTAGGACAGGTTACTTGAGTTCTGCTTACCCAGTTGTCTCATCTTTAAGAAGGAGTAAAATAATTATAGATAAACAGATACAAAGGACAGACTCAAAGCTAAACTGCAGGGTTCAAATCTCAGCTCCACTAGTTACTAGCTGTGTTATCTGAGGTGAGTAACCTTTCTGAGCTAGTTTTCTTCATTTGCAAAACACAGATAATATCCTGCCTAATAGGTTGTTATGAGACTTAAATAAATTTATATAATTAAGGGATTAGAAAGGGAGACAAGATCCCCCACCCCACCCCAGGGCACAATTCACAGTGTCTGGAGACATTTTTTGTTGTTTTTAACTGAGGAAGCAAGAGGTGGTTCCTAGTTGTGTGGACAACCCCTTCACAGCAAAAAATTATCCTACCCAAAATATTGATAGTTTCTCTTTTGAGAAACATAGCTTAGAACAGGCTCATAATAAACACTATATAAGTTTTGGAAACTATTGTTATTTGCTATTATGGGAATAATAAACCTTTCTTGGAGCATTATTGTTAGAAGGTAAATATTTAAGCACAGTAGTTAGCACGCAGTAAATGTAGAGGTAGTGACAGAGATGATTATTATTAGCAAGCCAGATATCTACAAACACAATCATTCTGTAATAGCTCCCATTTAAGGAGTTGTTGTGATGTAAATAATGACCTATTTGGTAGATTTGTTTAGGATTTTTCTAAAGTAGAATGTAGCTATATCCTTTTCAAAGCATTTTTATATCCTCATCTTTGTAATCAAGAATTTATTGATGAGTCTCATCCTGAGCTTTCCTGGTGTTTCTAGTGCAGTAGAAAGAACCTAGACGTTAAAGTTAAATAGTAACTCTATTTACTCTACCAACTCTACCACCTAAGTGCCCAAGCAGTTTTAAGTAGTTGACTTAATTTCTTTCAATCTCAGTTTTCTCGTCTGTAAAATGAGAATAATTGCATCTACCTCCTGAAATGTTTTTGTGAATTAGATGGAAAAGTGCACAGCTTGTGCAGTGTTGAGTAGGAGTATGTTCTGAGCACTTTAAGATCTCGTTCCCGCCCTACATCCATTTCCTCAGTGAGCCTACATTTTTTGGAGAGCAAAGCGTACATTCATTTCTCACCATCTCCCTACTCTGACTCAAAGGCAGAGGAAGATAAGAGGAAAGTGGAAAAAGATGTACTGACTTGTTCCTCCAGTGCTTCTGGGCATACAGAAAAAATTCCAGAACCCTGGAGAGCCAGTTTCACATCTTCCCTGGGTTAGTCCCCTCAAAGAGGGCTATGGGTGTTTTCTTCTAATACCTTGCCTCTTCAGGACATGTACATTAATATCTCACTCCATTCTTTAGACGTGAACCAAGACCCAAATGATGATGCTAAACAGCTACTTCTATATCTCTGTTGTTAAGAATGGCAACCATATATTATTGCTCTTTTCCAAAATTAATTTATCTTTTCTATTAGTTTGCACAGATGGCATTCTGACTTTGCATTTCATCGGATTTTAAAACTATAATTTTTCTTAGTATTATGAAGGTGACAGTGATTTACATAGGCCTGTGTTTTTATCTGCTTCGCTGTCTTTCAGTCTGGTGTCTTGAAGACACTTTTAATTTGCCATTCATGTCTGCTGAAAAATGGAAAAAGTAGATCTGTGCAGTGTCAGAAAATTAGATTCTATTCAAGACCTTGCACATGGGTGTCAGTTTTCCCCATCTCAAGATCTAGCCACTTCATTCACGCCCATAAAAACTTCCTTATATTAGACCTATTAGTAGAAACTCATCAGATCTCAGTTAAAGGTTAATCTCAGTTCAGGATAAGAAGTTTGACGTTTTCAGTTAAACACTACAGAAGGCTTAGTGGAAAATGGGAGATAGCGATAAGTGGACACAACACTTTCTGCCTGAGAATGTCAGTAATTGGAAAGTGTAGCAAAATCAAGTTGATGACCTGGAAACTAAGATAGGATTAAGAAATGTCACATTGGTAGGGGGTCCTAGAGGTAGAGAGACAAAAAGAAACAGTTTTTCATTTTTTCTCTCTTCCAATAGCTTACAAAGGTGTGGGATTTAATAATTTTGAACTCTTCTTATGTGCTGTTGTAGATCGCATTTCTGCAAAAGTCCATCATTCCAAAACCTCAGAAATACGCAGCTCTGGAAACCAGTAGCAAAACTGGACAATTTTGTTTCTAATGTGACTTGGTCTGATTTTTAGGGGTAAAATCACACTTTTTTTTATTGGCTGTCTTGGGCAACTAAAGACAGATGTACCTGCTGAAGAGAGCTGGCAAATTAGAATACCATTTGCCTCAAGAGGCAGATGGTCTCTGTAGAAGTTTGATATAATTTACTGTCCCTTTTGAAGCTGAATGAAGGTGGTTGAATTTGAAGGTAGAGTTAAACTGAAATTGTGGAAATACTTAGATACATATATAAGGGCCTTTAATCTGTTTTAATATAGAATTTGATTTGCCTTTTTAAAAAGTACTTTCACACATTTACAGAATTTTTATAAAAATCTGGCTTGAACAAATTTTCCAGGAAAAAATTTTAAAGATTATTTTATTTGATGGTGTAATGATTAATCTTACCACCTGAGTAAGCCAAGTGAACTTCCCGTAGGAGATTGTTTCTGCAGCTTTGAATTATGTATGAATATTGCAGGCTGATGAGATAGATATAACCTTCCAAGGGATTCATTTATATAACAGACAAATCTATAACAATGTTACTATTTCCTTTAAACACCTACATGTTCAGAAAATGAATTGTCTTTGTGGAGATGATGGCATGGTTTCTTAAGAGTCAGGTCAGACCATAAACCTGACCAAATCTCAATTAAAAACTGGTCATTGGGCAGCGCTTGTGGCTCAGTGAGTAGGGCGCCCGCCCCATCTACTGAGGGTGGCAGGTTCAAACCCAGCCCCTGCCAAACTGCAACCAAAAAATAGCCGGGCGTTGTGGCGGGCGCCTGTAGTCCCAGCTGCTCGGGAGGCTGAGGCAAGAGAATCATGTAAGCCCAAGAGCTAGAGGTTGCTGTGAGTCCTGTGACGTCATGACACTCTACTGAGGGCAGTAAAGTGAGACTCTGTCTCTACAAAAAAAAAAAGAAAAAAAAAAAAACTGGTCATTAATGAAAAATTTGTTGAAAAATTTAAAGTGCGGTCAAATATATGTTGTCCTTCTTTTATGACAGCAAAAGGAATGCTGAGGGTTCAGAACAAAGAGTAGGCTAACTCAGGATTTGACCCAACCTGAAGATCAGGGACCCAGATACCAATACCATAGTTGTTACGGACTTTCCACATCATATTACAAATCTAGGGATTGTTTCGATGTGAACTTAAAAATAGCAGAAATATAAAAGGCATAACTTCCTCTTTGTAAGCCATTTATTACTTTATAGTTCTGTTTTATAGTAATGAAAATGAAATTCATTAAATAAACTGGAAAAAAACAGTCTAAATACCATGGTCATTGTTTGTGATTTCAAGATGTGATAACATACAATATATAAAAAGTTTTCACATATTTCTTGTAATTTTCATTTTAAAGAATTTGTTATCGTCTGTCTCAAGGGTGAAATGGGAGACATTTTCATTTTCTCTGATAACTTCCTCCTGATGCTGCTGCCATCAAGTGTGTTCAGAAGATCAAAGTAACAGGGGAAACAATCTAGGTTCTGATTCCCATCTTAGTGTTTTTGTGTTACATTAAACATTTCCCAATGAAATGGTGGTGAAACTCTTTGTTCTGAAATAAATCCCGTATTTATAAAACGTCATTTTAGTATTTGGGAGGGTTTTCTGATTTTATGTCTAAATATGAAACAAGTCAATGGTCAAAAATTAAATTCCCTTATTAAATTAATATACCTAATGATAAACTAACCATAAGACTTTCCTTTCTTTTTTCTTCTTGAATGATTCGTATGTGTTGTTTATGCATAGTGAGTGAGTCAACCCTCTCTAATGCTTTCTCAATTCTTTATTTTTTAGCATGTTACCATATCTAAACTTGAACTCTCAAAGCTTCTCTTTTTCTCTCTCTCCTCTCTCTTTCACCATTTTAATTATACAAAGAGCTGTTCTTCCCTTAATTATTAAAACATGACATATCATTGATGCATTTTAAAAATTCTTACTCATTTTAGAAGCTACTATCACATTAAATGCAGATTAAATATTTTAGTATTATTTGCAAATACATGTGATTTTACTTTTACCAACTCTATTTGCATAATTCTTTACATTTGACAATTATTTTAATTGGTGATTTAATGTACCAGTGTACTTATTTAAAATGTGCTTATGAAAATGGATCTTCATCTGGAATATAGGCTGTGCTGCCTTGATCCTCGAGGAGTTAATTAAACTAGCTTTCACTTTGCATAGCTCCCCAAAGGTAATCTGGCATATTTCCCGGACCAAACCCCTAAAGTAAAGGTCAAGATGCAGTGGGTGGTATTAAAGTACATAATTCAAGTCTCTTCTCATGATTTACCCAACTTGTAGCTCTCCAGAACTCATTGGAATCTGTGGTTTATCAGAGTTTCAGGACATAATTAACAACTCAAGAAGGCCCTGTGAAAGTATCCTTTAATGGGGAATTGTGTTAGTGAGTACCGGTGGGTGAGTCTTTAATATTTCTTGGTTTTTAGCATTCCATGTTTTGTTTTGTGAAGCCCTTCAGAGGGCAGAGCTGTGTTATATGTATGTGTGTGGAACAGGCCCTTAGAATTACTCACAGGTTAGTAGCAGCAGCTCTTTCTCTGGTTTCCACAGTAGCTGAGCTTTGTTGTAAATAGCCCATTGCCTGGGAGGAAAACAGACACGTATTGGTGGAATCATGACTTCCTTTGCCACCCTTTTGGACAAATAGGAAGGAGAGTTTTATTTTATTATAGTAATATCCAAAGATTGAAAGGAAAAAGAAAAAAAGCAAGAGTTGAGGTTGCAGAGATGAGTAGCCCAAAAACAATTTTTTAGAAAACCTCTAAAGCTGACTTTAGAATAAGAAATGTCTAGAGCTTTATGATTTTTCATTCTTGGGTCTTTTGGGGGCTGTTATTTTAAAATCACTTTATATTTATTGCTTTGAAATTAGAAAGGGTTAAATTAACTTTTTCCCAAAAAAGAACATTTTCCTAAATCATGCTGATAACTGCTCAGTGATACACAAATCTAAAGCAAACACTACATGATATCTGAGAGTGTGTTTTAGATGTGTCGCTTTGCTTTGTCTTTGCTAGTGCATGGAAGTAGAGCCCTCTTGTTACCTTCATTTTATGATGCTGCATGTTATGAGAAACTAGCTTTGTATGGAGTTTCTCTTTGAGGTTGATGACTAACAGCAGCCTGTTGAGAAGGCACAGCGTACTTTCCTATATGAGGCCTCACATAGACTACCTTCTTGACTGCCAAAGGAGTGATTCCTCCGCACCTCACCACTGTCCCTAAATGCCAGATCCCCTAATGGAACTTCTCGCTCATTGCTTATTCCCATTATAGAGAGACCTCTCCTCTCTCTGGCTCTGACAACTTTGAAAGAATATTTTTGAAGTTGTATATCCAGCAGGCTTATTTTTCTACCAGGCACATACATAATTTCCGTAATGAAAGATTGATAAGAAGGCACTTTCCTTTAGATGTGCTGTCTTAAATCCACAGATAATGTATGTTCTGATGATACACGATCAAACAAAGTACCTCTTTTAAAGAAACTTATCATGACTCACTGTCAATTGAAAATCAGAAGTAACATGTAATGGTATATAAATGTTTCCTTTTCTTCTTTCTTTTTTTCATAAAGAAACCAGGAAGAAGAGCTGATGAGTTGTGTGATAGTGTAGGAACACTTTTCAGGAAACCTAGAAACCTTTAAAGATGCCAGATTTTGAATTTATTTCATTGACCAGCCCACTGAGACTTTTCTAACTAGGTCACTCCACCAGCATTTAATAAGCGTTCCATCCCTTTGTGCTTTATAGCAACAGAATGGGCATAGTTCAGACAGGTTGAGGAGTGGAGAAGATGGGCAGAGGTAGTTATAAATAAGTAAGATTGATCCTACTCTGATATGTGGCCAGCAGGATGCTTCAGACTGATTTTAATAGATGAAATTAACTAGAAAGTGGAACTTTCTTTTCCGTTTGCCTTCCTTGCTACATGCACATAGGCAAAGGTCAATGTTTTTGTTCTCCTGGCAACAAGACCTTCCAGGCCTCAGTTTACCTATTAAAAGAGTTGTTTAACTTCTGTGTTTAGATAGTCCAATCTCAACTTTATTTTTGATCCTTTACTAAATACTTCAGTGAACACTCTAGTATTTTCTAAATACTACATACTAAGTAAATACTATATAGTATTTAGTATAGTATTAGAATATTGTACTATATCATAGTAAATGTGCTAAATAATTGAGTATATTTACCTTTAATCACTTAAGCATTCCGTTTCCTCTACCACCACCATCATCACCTAAGAATATTGTTTTACTTCTTGCCTGTTATTCTCAAGCCTACCATACCTCCTTTACCAAATTGGATTTTCAATATGTATGAGTCAAGGTAAATAGAAGTACCAGCATGGATGAAGTAGTACCTTGTGTTTAGGCAAGTATGTTGGGCTATGACCCATTACTGTGATTATAGGACCACATGTTTATATTTATAGGAAGTATATACCTTCCATGGATCTAAATTTTAGCAGAACCTTTGAATGCCTAGATGACAAGTGGTCTGATTTGTTTCAGTCACATGACTCATGACGTGACAGAGGATTTTTCTCCTCGGGATCCAAAATCTGTTGTGAAGCAAAATGGTGGGGGCTGCCCTTCAATCACACCAGCATTGCCCCTGCCCAAACTGGAAAGGGAAGAGGAAAAAGAAGACGATATTTCAGATCCTCTGAACCTGAATCCCTGTAGTGCAACATACAGCAACCTAGGTAAGTGCAAATGTCAAATAAACAGCATTTAAACGTCACCTTTTTATGTACTAGCCAAATGTTTTATTTTTCTGGAGAAATGGTTTTTATTCAGCTATTGGAGTTAAACATTTCCTTTAAAAAAAAAAAAAGACTGAATCTTGCTCTGTTGCTGGAGCTAGAGTGCAATGGCCAATCATCATCACTCACTACAACCTCAAACTCCTAGGCTCAAGCAAGCCTCCTGCCTCAGCTTCCCGAGTAGTTGGGACTACAGGTGTGTACCACTGCACCTAGCTAATTTTTTAAATTTTATAGAGAATGTTACTCAGGCTGGTTTCTCAAACTCCTGGGCTAAAGCATTCCTCCCATATCAACTTCCCAAAGTGCTAAGATTATAGGCATGAGCCACTGCGCTTGACCTGGAGTTACAAATTTTAACTCACATAAGAAAAAAGTTCTGATGTTTATCCAGCATGTATTAAATACTTACTACCATGAGCCCTTACCGTGTGTTAAGAGTGCTGACATGATCCCTGCCTTGAAGAACTCACTTTGGGAGAAAGAGGTAAACTTGTTAATGATTTCAGTATAATATGGTAAATGCAATGATGGAAACATACATGGAATATCTTGATGTTACATGGGGGGGGCATCAAAAGATGCAATCCTGGAGATAATTTCTGAACTGATTTATCTGATTGATAGAGGGAAGAAAATATTCTAATCTGAGGCAATGATATGAGCAAAACTGTGGAGATGTGAAACAGCCTGTTAGATGTGGGTACCCTAAGTGTTTACTGTTGCCCAACTGTAGAAAGTTAGCCAATATCATGTATTTTGTGCTAAATAAAATACATGTGAGGATGGACTATTTGGTGGCAAGAAATTGGTAGATGGAATACTATTGCAGGGCTGCACAAAGGGATGGGAAGGGGAGGCCTCAACTAAAATAATGGGAGAGGGGACCATAGAAACAAATTGGATAGATATTTAAGAGGGAAAATAAACAAGGTTGGATAATGCAAAGAATCTATGATGTATCCTAGATTTCCAGCTTAAATCAAGCAAACTTGAGGAAGTAAGATCTCTATCTTTGGAAGTATTTAGGCAGAGGTTGACAAGCTCTCTCAGAGATGCTGTGAAGGACAGTGCTGCACTGCAAATAGAGTTGAGCTGAATTCCTGCCAGTGCAAAGATTCTTCAATTCTGTGATCATCTTCCCTCTTCTTCCTTGAATACTTCATGACTTCTGATCTGTTTCCCTTCCCTGAGTGTCACACAGTTTTCTTCCTTCTGCAAAGCAAAGCCTGGGGCAGGATAAAGTTTCTCAGAGTCAGGAAAGAGATGAATAATATGGACTACTACATGCAGAACATAAGCAAGATTCTTATGAACTCTGTTTGGAAACCAGTGGCATATGTCATTGAAGCTTTCTTCTACCTAGTTTCTCAACTCCTTTCTTCTTTGTCTTTTTCTTGCTTGCATCAGGTTATTGTAAAGAAAAATCATGCTAAGATCAGCTAGTGTACTTGGGATTAAAAGAGTCCTTAAGAGGGCCAAAAGGTTGAGGTAGCATTGTAGGAGAAATACTTCAATATCTCCTTTCAGAAAATTCAATAGTAACAACCCACATGCAGTTGAGAATAAATTCTGTAGGGAAAAAGACTTCTGTTTAAAGTTCTAGAAGCCTTAAATGATTCACGAGTAGAGGAAGCATGCTATACTTTATCCAAGCAACTATCTTGAATATCATTTTCCAGTTGAAATCGATTTCATATTCAAACAGTTTGTTAACTTTTTCCATTCTTTTATATTTTATGAAGCACATTAGAAGATGAAAATTTTAGTTTACTTATTGTATTCTTTTGGACAATATATTAATAGTATATCAGGAATTATAATCAGATGTTTTTACTATACCAAAATTTCTTTCATTACACCCTCAGGAAAATATATAATAACTTTTACTAATTATATAGTATTTTATGATATCTCTTCTTTAAAAATTCTCATTGGCCAAAATTAGAATTAATTTATCTGTCTTCTCTGTTAGAAGATTGGTAGGAAAAATAAAGCATTGCCTCCATGAATATCCTAAGTGCTTTACATATATTAGTTCATTTATTCCTTACAGCCACCTTAGGAATTATTATTCCCATTTTTCAGATGAGGAAAGTGAGACAAATTACCTTGCCCAAAGTCACAGAATCAGTAAGAGTTGAACCAAGATTGGAACCTGGTCAGTCTTAGCCAGTAGACTAGAATGCTCTTAATCACTAAATTGTTGTAAACTACGGAAAGCCTGCTACTCTCCCTTTTTTAAGTCATCTACTTTCAGACACAAAATTTAAGACTTTTAAAAACATTATGGTTACTTAGTGTACAAAAACACTAGGTTATAGATGTCCTATCAGAAAAATAGCTTTCTTTCTACCTACTTGCTTTACATTCAAAAGTATGTTATGCCCATAAAATGTTGGCCAGTTTTCCTTCAGTGCTTAAGTACCTATGTATTTGACTCCATAGGATATGATACATGGTTAGTTGCTTTTTTTTTGGAAAGGTAATAGATAGGGTTGACTTGGTCAGTTCTAAGCTGAGGTTTTTTTGTTTTATTCTAATTTTTGTTTGGTTGTTGTTGCTAATGGAACAAGTATTTTAGGTGCCTTTTGGAAATTTCCCTTTATTAATACTTTTAATAAATCATTTGCACGCAGTTTTAAACTACCCTTTGAGTAATTTGTCATAATTTAAATCCTCAGTAACTTTTTTTAAATGGAGTATTTCAAAAGTAAAAAGCAAGAAAAACTCTTAATGCAATAGCTGTAGATCCTTTTAAATATTCCAGAACCATTCCATAAGAACCTTCTGCCTGCCTGCTTGCTTTCATTCTCTCCTTCCTTCCTTCCTTCCTTCCTTCCTTCCTTCCTTCCTTCCTTCCTTCCTTCCTTCCTTCCTTCCTTCCTTCTTTCCTTCCCTCTCTCCTCCCTCCCTCCCTCATTTTTTCCTTACTCCCTCCCTCCCCCCTCCCTCCATGCCTCCTGTCCTGCCTCCATCCTTCCCTCCCTCCCTCCATTCCTTCTAAATAATGTAGAGGATAGATGGACAGATATGGAAGAAACTAAGGGAAGAAAGTTCAGAGTTACCCTCATTTTTACTGTGGAATTTATTTCTGAAAATTGCATCGTAAAGTGGGCCTAGGAAACTGCATGATCTAGCAAGGAAAGAGATTGGTATGGAGAGCTCAGAAAAATTTAAGCTCTTCTAATAGCTGTGTCACTGCCAACCTGCAAGATTGTGAACTGGCTACTTAACATCTCTGAACTTCAATTCTACATCTAAAATGAGGAAATAGAGCTGGTGGGAGAAGTAGTACTTGGGACATAGAAGTGCTTAATAGTTGTGAAGTGCTTTTATTTCTCTTCTCTATAAAAGTATATTCTTCTTTCTCCTTCAAATATGTTCAATGTGCTAACTAGAAAATGTAGAAAAAAGTGAAAAGGATTAAAAATGTTTTTTAGGGCAGCGCCTGTGGCTCAAGGAGTAGGGCACCAGCCCCATATACCGGAGGTGGTGGGTTCAAACCCAGCTCTGGCCAAAAACTACAGAAAAAAAAAAGTTTATGAAATGGCATTGAATAATCAGAACAAAATGGGTATCTGATGAAATGAGGGCTATCTGCACAACTAGTGACCCCCAGGTGTGAAACACAAAATGACCTACAGGACCCCAAGGTGGCTAAGAGAGACCACAGAGATGACAAATAGAAGTAATATGACTGTGCAGATCCAATTCCTCAAGATCTGCCAATTATAGCAAGTCAAAAGGGCGTAGTTTGGATTTGTTTTGTAATTCCTACATTTCTTTCATATTTCTGAAAGCTACATTTAAAAAAATAACTTAACTGGAATTGGCATTGATTACCCTCTTTCTGAATCTCCTTTAAACCTCTACCCTCCAGGCAGTTTCATTACTGTACTCTGTCTGATGCAACAAGAGTTGTGATAGAACCATTCCTACAAAAAGCTACTGATTTACCCTTTCCTTTTTTTTTTTTTTTTACCTTTGCATGTCACTTTCTAGGGTTAATCCATATGTCATTTTTCTTGTCCTTAAAATAAATAAAGCTTTATTTTGTTTATAATTGAGTTAATTATTAGATCTTAGGGCTGCACTATCCAGTGCACATAGGATAACTGCTAACCATATCTGATATTTAAATATCAATTTATGAAAATAAAAATAAAAACAAAAATCCAATTCCTCAGTCTTATTAAGGTACCCAATAGCCACATGGGGCTGCTGTAGCTTCTATAATGAGCAGTGCAGATATAGAACATTACCATTTTCACACAAAATTCTCTAAGACAATACTGCTTAGGGAATTTATGTCATCTTGTATGTTGTGCAAAAATCACATTAGTCTTTATGCAAGTCCTTAATAAGGTTACCTCCACTGATCCACAATGATTTCCCAAAGAATGATAGAATTTTTTTTTTAATCAGACCTTCAGTATTTTCCCTATGTGTCTTATGTCTATCTCAAAATGTCCAGAAGAAAGATCACTTTTTTTTTATGAGGCGTATCTGACTATATTATCAGCCTGATAATAAAAGGAGCATGTCAATGTTATGACCAAATTCCGCCACTGAGAGATCACCAAACACACATGCAAAAAATAAAGGAGTGACTTTATTGAAGCATATGCTCCAGCCGTGCCTCCGGTAGTGCTTTGCACAGAGGACAACCACGAGGTGGAAAAGAAAGTAGGTTTTATATTCTTTGGCGTGGTGCATTTTGGGTTAAAATGCGGGAGTAACTTTCCCGAGATAAACTAGGGCAAGTTGGGATTGGTCGACACATGGACTGGGGTAACTTAGGAGGTTCAGGATTGGCTGGCCCTACCCGGAACTGACCCTCACTGGTTGTGGCTGGGGCACAAGAGCCAATTTTCACCCAGGGGGTGGCTGCTGAGAATCTCTTAACCCCTGGTGAAAGACCGACTCTGTCCCCCTGCCTCACCCTGCTAACTAGCCTTTTTACCTTCTCTCTCTCTCATATCCCCTATGTCTCCCACTGCCCTTAACATCTCTTTCCGGTGGGAGTTAGTTAACATTGTAGTGTAAATAACCCACTTGCAGTTAAAACCCTCTCTTTCCAGCAATTAAAGAGTTACTACAGAGTTTGTTAAAAACTATTCTTTTTGGCTGCCAAAAAATCCTGTGGTTGCTATGTTACAAATAGTCTTGAGATAAGGTGCTGGCATTCAGCAAAAGACCCAACAGTCAATTACTCATTTAAAACTAAAGAAAAAAAAATGGTCCTCTTTAAACTGCAGCCACTTGGCATTACTCAGGTTGACACGTATTCTGCTGATCCTCAGGTGGCCTCCAGGAGGGGAGACAGGCTGTGGTCCCTCTGAGGGGAGGCACCCCCTAGAAAACATCCCAGGGTCTCACTGGGAAGTAGATCTTCCATATGCCACATTCCCTCCCACCCTCCCCTGGGATTCGGCACTAGGCTCTTCATCATGAGTTCTACTCTGATAGAAATGAGCTGATGACTTTAGCTCTCCTTCATTCACCTTGTAACCAGGTACTCTGTACGTTGCATTTTAGAAAGGTCTATCAAGCCTCCTTTTTACCCAACAGATTTTTGGCTTGCTCCTCTTTCTGTGTCCCAACAACCTACCACATTATCTAAAACACACAGTAGATGTTAAGAATGTGTTTAAATTAATGAGCTAAAAATGACTTTTGGGTTTTTCTTTAGATCACCAGATTATTGAAATCTGGCTCTGCTCAGGAAAGTTCATAGAGAAGAATCACAAGTCACAGTTTATGTGCTCCATTAACTAGCTGGCTTTTCTTTTTCTTAATCCACAGGTTTCCTAAGAAGAAATTATATAAACCATGCCTGTGTTCCCTTTTTGTAGGTCCCCATAAGAAGCTGTCACATTTTTAATTTACTTTGAGCCTCTCCTTAAAGCTACAACCTCACACAGTGAAAGAAAACACTTAAAAGTCTCCTGTCTCCAGAACTTCCTTTGGCAGTATATTGATTGTCAGTGTTAAATTTTAAGAGGTGAATATACTTAAAGGAATCTCATTGCATTGCTGGCCTGATGTTGTAATTAAGGAATAATATCATTATAAATGCCACCTTTTAAAAAAACTTTATGAAAAAATACATTATCGTTTATGCACTTACTCAACAAATAATTATTGGGCAGACATCATTCTACATACTGCAAAGTTAATGATTTGAACCAGAGATTAAAGAATTGCACAATTTTAGATTATCTGGATTTTTTTTTTTTTTAAACTGAGGTTGACAACAGCTTTGAACATTTGTTTGAACAGTTGTTATACTTCCTAAAATTGTGGTTATTTCTATTTTAAAAGAAATCATAAACTGTGTCCCTAAGTTAGCTGCATTTACATTTAAAAATATTTTACATGCACTAGAATTACTTGACAGAGTACAATATTCAACTTACATAGATAACTTATCCCATGTAAATTATCTTTATTTTTGGAGAGGTTTCCACTAATGAGGACTTAACTAACATTGATTCAGCTGTTATATCACTGACATACTTTAAAATGGTCTGTGTATCCATTTATTTTAGTCTCCAGAAGTCTTTGGAGGTTAGGTTTATTTTATTGCTTGGTATGAAGTTGATATCCCATGTGGTTTCCCAGTTATTGCTTATATTTGACTATGATGGACCCCAACACAGTAATAATGGCAAGGTAGATTAAGACCCTTCTTCCTAAACTGCTGATGCTTGCGGGCAAGTACTAGCTTCAGCCACTGCGAAGCCACTTGACAAAGCTGATGTGCAGTAGTGGTGTGTGGCATCCCTATCTATAAACTCTAGTGCATGTCTCCCAGTTTGGAGATGATCATCTCTTCTTTTGTCCTCTCCCTTTCCATTCTCATTGCTTGTTTTGAGTCAAGGGGGAGGACATAGGGGATTAGGGACAAAGATCAAAATTACAATTTAAATAAGGGAGATGTGTTCTGCTTATTTGGGCTTTAATATTTTAATTCAGCAAACATTTATTAAAAACCAACTATCTCCCCAGTACCAGGCTAGATGCTAGGAATACTAATCTGGTCTTCAAGGACTCCTGGTCTTTGGGAGAGAGAGACTTAGGGCTGGAGTCTTAGGAAGCTGTGTGATAAATACAGATATTTAAAGGTTGAATGAAAGATTCTGCTTAGAGGAGTCTGGGAGGGGATCACAAAGAGTATAACATTCACCTGGAGGAAATGAAGAACCACTTTTTGAATAGAGGCACAATTAGGATTTTTACAAAGGTCATTCTGGTAGCTATCTGTGAGTTGACAGAAGGGAGATGAACCAGAAAATGATGCCATTCATGTCTTGTTGGAATAAGGAGTTAATTATAGTCATTAGCATGCTAGTTTTGCCTAAGTGAATTATTCTTGAGTGCCTTTAATCTCTAGCTCCCTAAGATTATAGTGATTACCAAGGCATATTCAGAACCTGATACAGAGCCTTCCTTGTCTTTCAATCCGGAAATGTTTTTAAGTGTGGACAAAGTAAAGAGGTAGAGCAGGGAAGCTCAAAAAGAGAGGAAAGTGGATCAGAGCAGTGTCTCATGCCTGTAATCCTAGTACTCTGGCAGGCTGATCACTTTGAGCTCAGGAGTTTATGACCAGCCTGAGCAAAAGCAAGACCCTGTCTCTACTAAAAATAGAAAAACTAGCTGGGCCTCGTGGTTGCCTGGAGGCTGAGGCAAGGGGATCACCTAAGCCCAAGAGTTTAAGGTGGCTGTAACCTAGGACTCCACAGCCTTCTACCCAGGGCAAAACAGTGACACTCTATCCCTTCCCTCACCCCCACACAAAAAAAAAAATAGAGAGAAAATAAAGTTAAGTTTTGAGTTTGGTTTAGCCAAACGTTATCTGTCCAAAGGAACTTTTTTAGCATATAGGAAGGCAAGATTTAAAACATACTTTCTTTTTCCCTTTGTTAAGAGAGCTGCTATGCCACAAAAATGTGGAGTATGTGATGCAATATCAGGCTTGCTGAAAGCTGAGCTTGGTGTCTGGCCCCAGAGGCTTGAGAGGAATGTTCAGGATTAAAAGTTTAAAATAAAATCAGCTAATATTCCAAGCTTTTAAAAAATTGACCCAAATGATTGGAATTCAGTTAGGAGAATTTGTCTTTCTTGGAGGAAAAAAAATTAAAAAACACAAAACACTTTCAAACTTAGGAGAATGGCTTGACCTACTTGCATGGGCTGTGGAATGTTTGTGGTTTCATTTGGAATGCATAAGTTTCTGATTCTTGTGTGGAAATCTCCTTAACTCCCAGGAGATCCTATCCTGCTATTTGGAAAGAGAAGCTTTGTTACTTATCTTTATTTCCTTCACTGAATGTCCATTTCCATTTTGGAATGATGACCAACTCTGTTGACTCTCTGTCCCTTGGTGTGGCAGCCACTGTACATCTGCTGCCTGTTGCACAACACACCAGCTTCACAGGGGAATGTAATAAACGTACACACATTATAAAAGGCTAACAATGCTCTAATACAGCGGTTCTCAACCTGCGATCCACAGGAACTGTATTAAAGGGCCACAGCATTAGGAAGGTTGAGAACCACTGCTATTAAGAACAGAAAGTTCTGAGAGAATGCACAAGGAACACAGAGGAAAAAGTAATGGCTTACAACTTGAGGAAGAGGAGAAAAGAGTAGGGAAGACTTCAGTAGAGAAGGACTGTTTGAGCTGGGCCAAGGACAGAATACCTTTATTAAGGTAAAAAGGAAAAAAATTTTTAAATGAATCATATTAAAGGAATAGGAAGTGAATGATTCATGTGGAAGTGTTGCTGAGAAATAGTGATAGATAAGATAGGGAACCTTGACCAACCTGCTGAGGAGTTTGAACTTTGTTCTGTAGTTGGTAGTATATAGCATGATCAGCTGTCTTTTACCTCCTCTGATAAGCAGTAAGGAGCTGCTGATGTAAGACCTCACTTGCCAGTTCTGAGATGATAAAAGGAAAAAAAAGTACTTTAACAATTCTCTATTTCTCCTATGTTTGTAATTTTTCTTGTTTGTTCTAATTTAGAGAACTGGATAGAAAACAGCAGCCCAGAAAGCCTCTCTTCAAGGGCCCACATTAGAATAGGCAAGAATAGGTTCATGTTTCTAGATTTTTATTTACTTTGTTCAACTCTCAGCCAGATTCTTTACTTGGCCCTGGGTAAACAAATGCCCTCAATGAGCAAACCAGTAGGGAATTCAGAGAGAGGGGCACAACTCAAATGTTGTAAGTTTTTAGAAATGTTCACAGGAATATTTCTGAGATCTCAAGGAAAGAGAGGTTAGTTTGGGGGAGGTTAATATGGAATGATTTCCAGAGACAGAATGTTTAAAGATGAGAGGAGTGGGAAACTATTCATGGAAAAAGATCAGTATGAGCAAAGACTCAAAGGACAAAGGAAGCATAAAGTAGCCAAGAGTGCTGTAGAAACTGCAAGCAGTTTGGTAGCTGTGACTTAGGATGCCATTGAAAAATGCTATAAGAGAAACAGGTGTACCAGGGCCAGGATGTGAAAGACTTATTTGTTCTGCTTGAAGATTTGGATTTGATTTTTAGGCCAGGATTCTATTTAAATGAGAAGTGCCATAATCGGCTTTGGTGTTTGGGGGAAAAAAAATATCTCTAGTGTCAAGTGTGGTGTGAGAAACAAAACTGGTGCCAGTGATAACGGAAGACCATCACAGTAGTCAGGCAAGGATGACAAGGGCCTGAGGTGGTGCAGTTCATTGCTTCCAGCCATCTCCACGGCACTTCATCTCTGAAAGGTTTGGGTCATCAACTGAAAAATAAAGTCATGTGCCATATAATGATGTTTTAGTCAACAACAGACTGAATATATGACAGTGGTACCATAGGATTATAATGAAGCTAAAAAATTTCTGTTGCCTAGTGATGTAGGCATTATGATGTTGCAACACTTGGCTGTTTGTGGTGATGCTGATATAAAGAAATCTACTGTACTGCCAGTTGTATCAAAGTGTAGCACATGTAATTATGTGTAGTACACAGTATTCGATAGAAATAAAAATGGATTGTTACCACCACAGAAGAGTTCAGTAAATACCAAGCCCCCATGTCCTTAGTGATGTTAAAGGAAGAGGAATTGGGAAGATGCGACTAAAAACTGAATTTATGGTGGTTTCTAATAAAGGACTATTGATTTGCTTTATTGAGATAGCATTTATGTAGTATAACATTTGTCTTCTTAGAGTGTGCATTTAAATGATTTTTAATATGTTCACAGAATTTTACAACCATCACCACTATCCAATTTCAAAATCTATTTATCACTCCAAAGAGAAACCATTAGTAGTCATTCTCAATCCCTTCCCCCACCCCCTGGCAACCACCAATCTCCTTTCTGTCTCTATGCCTTTATATGTTTCTGGACATTTCATGTAAGTGAAATCATAAAATATATGGTATGTGGTCTTTACTGTAGCATGTATCAGTGCTTCATTCTCTTTATGGCAGAATAATACTTACTTAGATGCCTATACCACATTTTGTTTATTTGTTCAACAGGTGATGAACATTTGGGTTGTTTGTACTTTTTTGCTATTGTGAATAAATGCTGCTGTAAACATTTGTGTACTATTTTTTGTGTAGACATGTTTTCATTTCTCTTGGATGTATCTCTAGGAGTAGAAATGATGCGTCATCTGGTAACTTTATGTTTAACTTTTCGAGAAACTACCAAAATATTTTCCCAAGGGGGCTGCACCATTTTGGATTCCTGCTGGCAATGTATTAGCATCTGAATTTCTCCACATCCTCACCAAAACTTATCTGTATTTTTTAATTACCACTAGCCTGGTAGATGTGTAGTGGTTTCTTGTTGTGGTTTGGTTTGTATTAATATTTACCTCAGGAGTGATGATGCATCTTTTCATGTGCTTCTTTGAAAAATGTCTGTGCAAATCTTTTGTACATTTTTATTTGTGTTTTTATCCTTTTTTATAAGAGTTCTTAATATATTCTAGATACAAGTCTCTTATCAGATACGTCATTTGAGCATTTTTCTTCCATTCTATGGATTGTCTTTTCCTTTTCTTATAAAGATGTCCTTTAAGCACAAAAGTTCTTAATTTTATTGACTTCCAATATATCTATTATTCGTCTGTCACTTATACTTTAGGTATCATCTGAGAAACCCTTGCCTAACCCAAGGTTGTAAAGATTTATTTCTATTTTTTCCTAAGAGTTTTTTAGTTACAGTTCTTATATTTAAATTTTTGGTACATTTTTAGTTAATTTATGTAGTCTAGGTTGGGAGTCCAGTTTCATTATTACATTTCCCATACACACAACTTTCTTCAAGGATATCTAAGAGTTTATTTAAACTATAACAATATATGTAGCAAACCTACGGATCTCCTTTCCCTACCAATGACATGTAGCAATACCCCATGGTATACATATACCAATATATATATACACACACACACACACACACACACACACACATATATATATATATACCCACACACATACACATAGATATCTATTTTTGTTTAAGTTTAATGTAGTTCTATGCCTTGTAAAAATATTGCTACATGTCATTGGTAGGGAAAGGAGGTCCTTAGGTTTGCTACATATATTGTTGTAGTTTAAATAAACTCATAGATATCCTTGAAGAAAGTTGTGTGTATGGGAAATGTAATAAAGTCATGTGCCATATAACGATGTTTTAGTCAACAACAGACTGAATATATGACAGTGGTACCATAGGATTATAATGAAGCTAAAAAATTTCTGTTGCCTAGTGATGTAGGCATTATGATGTTGCAACACTTGGCTGTTTGTGGTGATGCTGTTGTAAACAAATCTACTGTACTGCCAGTTGTATCAAAGTGTAGCACATGTAATTATGTGTAGTCCACAGTATTCGATAGAAATAAAAATAGACTATGTTACTGGTTTAATGTATTTATTATACTAGACTTTTTATTGTTTTATTTTTACTGGGTTTTTTTTATTTCAGGTTAATTTGAGGGTACAATTAGGTTACAGTATTTGCATTTATAAGGTAGAATCCCTCTTATAGTTGTGTCCTGTCCTCAAGAAGTATGCCATATACTCTTACATTGTACCCATTAAATGGTAGCGCACCAATATCCTCTCCTTTTCCCCCTCCCCTTTCCCTTGTTCCTGCCCCCCCAACTTGAATTGAATTGGGTTTTTCTCTTGTGTGGGCGTGTTATTAGATCATCTACTGTCTTCATATGAGTATTGAGTACATTGGATATTTGCTTTTCTGTTCTTGTGATACTTTACTAAGAAGTCTGTATTTCAACTCCATCCAGGTTAATACAAAAGATTTAAAGTCTCCATCTTTTTATGGCTGAATAGTATTCCATGGTATACATATACCACAGTTCGTTAATTCATTCCTGGATTAATGGACATTTAGGTTGTTTCTACATCTTGGCAATTATAAATTGAGCTGCAGTAAACAATCTAGTACAGATGTCTTTATGATAAAATGACTTTCTTCTTCTGGGTAGATGCCTAGTAATGGGATTATAGGATCGAACAGGTCTAATTTGAGTTCTTTGAGGATTGTCCATACTTCTTACCATAGAGACTTTGTTAGTTTGCAGTTCCACCAACAGTATAAAAGTGTTCCCCTCTCTCCACGTCTGCACCAGCATCTGCAGCTTTGGGTTTATTGCTATTTTAGAGTGTACTTCATATACTTATTTAAGAGTTAACTGTAAAACAGCCTCAGGCAGGTCCTTCAGGAGGTATTTTAGAAGAAGGCATTGTTACCATAAGAGATGAAGGCTCAATGTGTGTTACTGCCCCTGAAGACCTTTCAGTGGAACAAGCTGTGAAGGCTAGAAGACAGTGATACTGATGATCCTGACATAGACTAGTATGTATGTTTGTATCTTAGTTTTTAATGAAAAAAATTTTTAAAGTAAAATTAAAATTTTTAAGTAAGAACAAAAAGTTATAGAATAAAGATATAAAGAAAGAAAATATTTTTCCACAGCTGTTTTTGTGTTTTAAGTGTTACTGCAAAAGAGCCAAAAAGTTATAGTAAGCTGAGATTAATTTACTGTTGAGAAAAGAAAAAATTTCGTATAAATTTGGTGTAGCCTAAGTATCCATTGTTTATAAAGACTGCAGTAGTGTACAATAATGTCCTGGGCCCTCACATTCATTCATTATTACCACTCACTGACACACCCAGAGGTACTTCTTAGTCCTGCAAGCTCCATTCATGGTTAAGTGGTGCCCTACACAGGTTTACTATATTTTATCTTTCATACTGTATTTTTATTATACCTTTTTTATGTTTAGATATACAGATAGTATAGTGTTATGACTACCTATACTATTTGGTGCAGCACATGCTGTAGGACTTAACTGTAAAAGGTAGCGTAGGAGCAATAGAATATGCCATAGAGTTTGTGTGTATAGTGGGCTGTGTACCATCAGGGTTTATATAAGTATACTCTATGATGTTTGCATGACGATGCATTTCCCAGAACTTATCCCATAGTTATGTGATTCATGACTGTATGTTATTATTACAATCACAATTTATATTGTTATTTACTGTTGGCATTGCTTCAAGCACGTGATTTTAACACTCTGTTCATTATCCACCCAACCATCAAGTAGCTTCTACTCTGTATGATCATCAGTAGGAGTATGCATTAGTTTCCCAAACAGGTATCTTAAAACAACAACAATATATTCTCTCACTGCTATGGGGGCTAGGAATCTAAAAGGTATTAATAGGGACAGCTCTGAGACATTGGATAGAATTCTTTCTTTTTGCTGCTTGGCATCTGGTGATGGCCATCAATCCTTGGCATTCCTTGGTCTACAGCTAGATCACTCTAATCTCTGCCTGTGTCATCACATGGTATTCTCCCTGTATGTCTCTGTCTTCACGTGTTGTTTTTCCTTCTTACAAAGATAGCAGTTAGCTTGGCACCTGTAGCTCAGAGGCTAGGGTGCCATCCACATATACCAGAGCTGGTGGGTTCAAACCCAGCCTGTGCCTGCCAAACAACAATGACAACTATAACCAAAAAAATAACTAAGTATTGTGGCAGGCGCCTATATTCCCAGCTACTTCGGAGGCTGATGCAAGAGAATCACTTAAGCCCAAGAATTTGAGGTTGCCATAAGTTGTGATGACACAGCAGTCTACCCAGGGTGACAGCTTGAGACTCTGTCTCAAAAAAAAAATAAAGAAAGACACCAGTCATTGGATTAGGGCCCACCCTAATACCTTCATCTTAACTTGATCACATTTACAGACTTTATTTCCAAATAAGGTCACATTCACAGGTACAGGAGTTAGGACTTCAATATACGTTTTGGGGGGATATAATTCAACCCGTAACAGAGCATTATGCTCTAACTTTGAGATCACAGAGTAGAAGCTTCATCTTAAAAATGACATGACTAATTTTAGTAACTTTTATGGAAGTTTCGTGGTATAGTTCGGTCTTTAAAAAGTAATGTCCCCGGGTGGCGCCTGTGGCTCGGTGAGTAGGGCACCAGCCCCATATACCGAGGGTGGCGGGTTCAAACCTGGCCCCAGCCAAACGGCAACAACAACAAAAAAATAGCTGGGCATTGTGGCGGGCGCCTGTAGTCCCACCTAATCAGGAGGCTGAGACAACAGAATCACCTAAGCCCAGGAGCTGGAGGTTGCTGTGAGCTGTGACATCACGGCACTCCACCGAGGGCAACAAAATGAGACTCTGTCCCTTCCCTATTATATTATAAGCCCTGAAGATGTAATTGAACACTCACCAATGCATTTAAACTTATTCTAAGTATAAATGCTGAAAACTAAGCATAGATGAGTAGTTCTCTAACTAGGGCCTGTAAAAGATATTCAAACCTCCCATCTCTCAAACCATAGTGTATATACCCCCTAAGATAAAACAGAATCACGTAAGAGTTTGTGAATGAGTACCATATATAGACGAGTATAAGCCGAGTTTTTTCCGGCACAAATTCGGCTTATACTCGAAAATATACGGTATTTGGAACAGCAGTTGATTGCTCACATACACTGTTCTCTTGCCACAGTAATGGGAATCTTATACATTTCTAGTTTAAGCAATGTCAGAATTTATAGTGAATTAAAATAACATGGCTTATGAAATTGTATTCATGTGTTAGAAAATGTATACATGACAAGTGATACATTTATTTATATATATGTACATATATATAAATGACAAGTGCTAAGTACAGAATAGTATCTTCTGAGCCTTTAATAGACCCATTGCTATTTTCAATTCTGTTTTTAATAATGCTTCCAAGTATTTTCTTTATCTATAATGTTATCATCTCTACTCTGTCACAATGCAAATATATTCGAGTGTCTGTCATTCCTTAGTATTCTGGTGTTGTGAATACAGTACTTTTGGGGGCAGGACTGGAAAATCTGGATTCCTTTTTGAAAACAAAGCCCATTGCCCAAACCCTGCCCTATTCCTCTGGCAAAGAAATGCTGAGTGAGACATTATGCATTTTTGTTGCTCTCACCAAATCTTAGACTCATATCTTCAGTGTTTAGGTATTTGTTCTTTGGTTGTTTTCTTTTTCCATTTTTAATTAAGGCATTGACTAATTCTTATATTTTCATGACTCATTTCTTTATGCATTTCTATTCAAGTTTCAATTATGAAATGCTACTGAAAAGTTTACTTATTCTCTTTTTGCTTTCCTTTTAAATAATACAGGGCAATCTAGAGCAGCCATGATACCTCCTAAGCATCCACGGCAGCCCAAGGGAGCTTTGGATGATACAGTTGCCTTTGGGGGAAAAACAGACCCAGGACCACCTAATGCTTCCCAACCCACACCACCCCCACTGCCAAAGAAGATGATCATAAGAGCCAATACAGAACCAATCTCCAAAGACCTCCAAAAATCCATGGAAAGTAGTCTATGTGTCATGGCTAATCCCACCTATGATATCGACCCCAACTGGGATGCCAGCAGTGCTGGCTCTTCCATCAGCTCTGAACTCAAGGGACTGGACATTGAGTCTTACGACTCCTTGGAGAGACCTTTGCACAAAGAGAGACATGTTCCTTCAGCAGCAAATAGCATCTCCAGCTTAACCACTCTCAGTATTAAGGATAGATTTTCCAACAGCATGGAATCCTTGTCCAGCCGGCGTGGTCCCTCTTGTAGGCAAGGCCGAGGCATTCAGAAGCCACAAAGACAAGCACTTTATCGAGGACTCGAGAATCGGGAGGAAGTGGTGGGTAAAATCCGAAGCCTTCATACTGATGCCTTGAAGAAACTGGCCATTAAATGCGAAGACCTCTTCATGGCAGGGCAGAAGGACCAGCTCCGTTTTGGAGTGGACAGTTGGTCAGACTTCAGGCTAACCAGCGACAAACCATGTTGTGAGGCAGGTGATGCAGTTTACTATACTGCTTCATATGCAAAAGATCCACTTAATAACTATGCAGTCAAGGTAAGAAATTAATGTAAATCTTATTTTAATCTTAACACATTTTAATATTAAGAGGATGGATCCATTCTCCTTTCCTCCTTTCTTTCCTCCACTCAGCAAGTTACTGAGCATCCACCCTACCCCATATACTATTATAAGCAATGGGCTTATTTATTATTTAGAGGAGGAAACACATGTAAAGAGACAGTTACCACAGCATGCTGCATGCTGAGATATAGATAAACAAAAATCCTTTGAGAGTTTGGAAGGACCTTGAATCAAACTCTAGAAGTCAAAGAAGTCATCTTAAAGTAGGTAAACCTCGAGCAGCAGCTGTTTCCAGGGGCTACCTGTAACCATGTTTACATCTTTATCTTCTACCAAGTAAAAGGCTCTTAATCTACCTATCCCTCCTCAGGTTTCTAGAGAAACGTTTTTACAGAGGGAGATTCTTAATATTTTTTGATATGCCAGAAACTTTGTTATATAATTTGATCTTCACATCAATTTTATGAGGTTAATATCTTTTTCTCCATGTGATGATGAGGAAAATGAAGGCTCAGAGAGGTAAACTAACTTGTTTAGGATCACACAAATGACAAGCAGTAGTGTTAAAAATAGATATCTCTGACTTCATCATTGCAGTTTGTCCATTATGTCACTTATTAACTTCTTACATGTGTATTGCTCATTCTAGACAAGCCACTACTTCAAGACAGCTAAAACTCTACATCAAGAATTCTTGCCCAGTTATATTTACTGTAACAATAAGCCATAAGTTTCATCAGTGTTATTAATAAGATACGGACTTTTGTTTCCTTTTTGAGACAGTCTCACTCTATTGCCCAAGCAAACAATCTTCTGGGTTCAAGTGATCTTCCTGCCTCAGCCTTCTGAGTGGCTGAGACTACAAACACATTTTATAATGCCTGGCTAATTTTTCTATTTTTCGTGGAGATGGGGTCTCACCCTTGAGCTGGCTGGTCTCGAATTCCTGAGCTCAAGCAACTTCACCTGTCTTGGCCTCCCAGAGTGCTAGGATTACAGGTGTGAGCCACTACTCCCAGCCCCCTTAAGTATGGACTTTTAAGTCCAAGAGATTGAGGTTCCAGTCCTAGCTCTGCCACTCAGTAGCTTTGTCAATTATAGTGAGTGAGACATTAGGCTGTTGTTTGAGTAAAAAGAACAAAATGTCTCTGATAAGTGTTCATTTCTTTCACTGTCCACTACTTCTTCTCTAGGTTACTTTAAGAGAGTAACAACAATCTTTGAGCCTCAATTTCCTCCACTTTTCAGATGGTTACAATGATAATCCATCTACTTTATGGGATTGAGATGAGGATCAAGTGAGATAATGCATGTGAAAGGGTTTTGAAAAATACAAAGCTCTGAAGAATTAACATTCTCTGTTCCCAAAGTCCCTTTTTACTGATTCTATTCACTGGTTCAAAACCAATTAATATATCTAAATGACTTTTACATGTTAATTTGGCTTAGAAGGACCAGATGGAATCTTAGTAAATTAATGGCTAAGGTAAAAGATTGACGTTACCTGTCTGTCAAGACAGAATATATGTTTGGAACAGACCTTCAACTAGCTGTTCTCTGCAGTTTCAGCATCTATACTACTTGACGGTACGGTGACCCTGGCAGAGTGACCCTGTGCTCCAGCCCACACTTTGAAAATTAAAATGAGGGGTAAACTGCAAAGTGGGTATCTGGATTTGAGTTAATACATTACTATTGAGACTAACAAGACATTTTGAGATTCTGTATACCACTTGAGAGCTGTTACATCAATTGGAGTTATGGTGCCTTATCTATCTTGGGCCTTTATTGCTACAAGATGACCAATGCAGGATGAGTGCCTATTTTAGAAAGGGCCATTGAACTATCTATTCTTGCAGAACAATTGAGAAGTAGTTCTCAACTAACTTTATGTATTATTGCCATGCAGTCTTGTCTCTTCCCCAAATCAATGGTCTAGTATTGATTTCTTTGCTTGTAATGATGTAAAAGCAATCTCCAAAGAACAGGTGGCCAGTGGTTATATACTGGGGGTTGTTGGCAGGTTTGGGAAAGGATGTTTTACACTAAATACTGAATATAAATGTCTTTTTAAAGACCTTCTTGTGTTTCTAAAAGTACCCAGTTGATTGTACAACCTTAGACAAACAACATACTGAACTGCTAAGATTCTGTGAACCCCCCTTCACAGGGGTGAGCACAAAAATTCTTTTCTGTTTGTGTTCTTAAAATATCCCTTCCCATATTAATTGAATTTCTAGTATTTTAATAGGGTATGACTGTCTCTTAAAGAGACTAAAAGGTCTTTAAAATGTTGCAAAAGGAAATTGGTGGTAGAATTTAGTGATTTAAAAGCCAAAGGATACTACCTCTGGTCCTTAAATACCAAATCCACTACAGTCCTATATCTTTACTTTGTGTGTTATCTTACTTTGCTCAGGCTGCTGTAACAAAATACCATAGACTGTATGGCTTAAACAACATATGTTTGTTTATTTTCTCATGTTTCTGGAGGCTGAAAAGTCCCAGATCATGGTTGTAGCTTATTTGGTTTCTGGTAAGGTGGGGAGAGAGAGAAAAAGGGAGCATGCTGTGGTATATCTTCTTATACAGACACCAATCCTCTTGGATTAGGGCCCTACCTGATGACTTTATTTAACCATGATTGCTTCTTTGTAACCCCTATCTTCAAATACATTCGAATTTGGAGTTAGGACTTTAGCATAAGAATTTTGTGGGAGATAGATATAATTTAGTCCAAAGCATTCTGCTGTTAGCCAGCGCCCCCTCTCCAAATTCATGTCCTTGTCACATGCAAAACACAATCCCAAGAGCTCCAAAAGTGTCACTCATTTCAGCATCAACTCTAAAGTCTGAGGTCAGAGTCTCATCTAAATATCACCCAAGTCAGATATGGATGAGATTCAAGGTATGATTTGTCCTGGGGAAAATTCCTCCCCAGCTATGAATGTGTAAAACCAACAAATTATGTGTTTCCAAAATATGCTTGTAACTGTGAATAGGCTTAGAGTAGACATTTCCATTTCAAAATGGAGAAGTCAGAAGGAAAGAAGGAAGGTGTGATAGCTCCCAAGCAATTTCAAAACGTATCAAGTCAAATTTTATTAAATTTTAAGGCCCAAGAATAATCCTCTTGGGTTGGTTACTCTGCTCTCCAGTTTCATTGGGGGACAGCATCACTATCATAGTTCTGCAGATAGCCCCACCACTGAGGCACTGATTGTAGCCATCCTGACCATCCAAATCTAGAAAGACAGCTTCACCATTTGAAACCGAGGATGGAGTAGCCTAGCCCTCTGGGCTTACAGTAGGAACAGCAGCCCTGTCTGTGTGTCACCTTCAGAGTTGTTCTTCCCTTGCGGACCAGTACATGTTAGCAACCAAAGCTCTGTGGTCAAGCCCTATTGGATCTAAGAAGTTCAGCAGCCTCCCTTCATTCTTACCCACTTTCTCACAGTGTCTTTGCGGGTATAATCCCATCCCTATTCCTAGCTTCTGCTGAGATGGCTGATTAAATCCATGAGTCACACCATTTTCCCTTTTTTGATTAGTTGGTTTGTTTTGTCACTTTGTTGCCCCAGCTGGTCTGGAACTCCTGGTCTCAAGCAGTCTTCCTGCCTTGGCCTCCCAGAGTGCAAGGAATATGTGAGCCACCATCCCCAGCCCATTTTCTCTTAATCAAATGATTCTGTAGCCACACCCTTGGTGTTCTCTTCACAACAAGCTTTCACACTTCTTACAATATGGGTAGAATAGACTGAGAATTTTACAAATCTCCAAGTTCTGGTTCCCCTTTACTGAACAATTGCTTCTTCAATTCATCTCCTTTTGCATTTCACTATAAGCAGTTGGGAGGAACCAAGCCACTCCTTCAACACTTTGCTTAGAAACTTCCTCAGCTGGAAATCCTATTTTATCATTTCAAGTTCTGTCTTCCACAAAACAATAGAACACAGTCCAGCCAAGTTCTTTATCACTTTATGACAAGGATTACCTTTTCATGGTAATGTTATCAAATAACATGTTGCTCATTCCCTTCAGAGACTTCATCAGAATTGCCCTTGACGTGCATATTTCTAGGAATTTTCTGCTTATAGTTATCTAGGCTTTTTCTAACCTGCATCTCAAAACTCATCCAGCCTCTACCCAGTTACAAAGTGGGTTCTACATTGTGAAGTATTTTTACAATGGCATCCACTTCTCAATATCAAAATCTCATTCTTAGTCTGTTTAACTGCCGTAACAAAATACTATAGGTTGAATAGCTTAAACAATATACATTGGCTGGGTGCAGTGGCTTACACCTATGATCCTAGCATTCTAGGAGGCAAAGGCAGGAGGATATCCTAGGCTTAAGAGTACCTGACCAGTATGAGCAAGAGTGAGACCCCATCTCCACTAAAACTAGAAACATTAGCCTGGCGCAGGTGGCAGGTGCCTGTAGTCCCAGCTACTCAGGATGCTGAGGCAGGAGGATCACTTGAGTCCAGGAGTTTCAGGTTGCTGTGAGCTGTGGTGCCACTGCACTGTAGCCTGGATGACACAGTGAGACTTTGTCTCAAAAAAATAAATAAATAAATAAACTAAAAATAAAATAGCTGGGCATTGTGGCAGGCGCCTATAGTCCCAGCTATTGGGACGCTGAGGCAGGAGGATTGCTTGAACTTGAACCAAAGCAGTTTAAGGTTGTTGTAAACTAGGCTGATGTCATGGCACTCTAGCCTGGGCAACAGAGTGAGACTCTGTCTTAAAAAAAAAAAAAAAAAAAGGAAAATATGTATATATACATTCATATGTTTATGTCCTCATGGTTCTGGAGGCTGGGAAGCCTGAGATCAAGGTCTGGCTGATACGGTTTCTGGTAAGGGCTCTTCCTGTCTTAAAGATAGCTGCCTCCTCACTGTGTCCTCACATGGTGCAGAGAGAGAGAGAGAATGTGTATACATCTCTTCTTATAAGGGCATGTATTCTGTTATATCGGGGCCCCACTCTTATGAGCTCATTTAACCTTAAATCGCCTCCTTATTGGCGTCATCTCCAAATACAGAAATACTAGAGGTTAGGGCTTCAACATACAAGTGGGTGGGGAAGGGATACAATTTGGTCCGTATGTTATAAATCCAGGACTTTGCCTGGATTTGAGTGTTTTTCTCTCTCATATTTCTTCTGAACTTGATCCAACACAAATAGCTTTATGATTTGTATTGCTCCTTAACTAAAAGATATCACAGTACAAAATAAAGAACTTTGGAGTCAGCTAACCTGGATGCAGGTTCTGAATCTGTCGCTGTGTATTTTTAAGCCAATCACACAGCCTTCTTGGTTTTTACATCAGTGGATACTAACTGCCCTACCTACCTCATAAGATTGTTATAATGCATGTGTTCGTGTAGTAAAGCTACTTTTATAAACTAAAAAGTACATGTAAATGCCAATGATTTCGTAAAATAATACATTATTATTATTAATAATGATCAAAAATTACTGCTTAACATTCTATAGATTATTCACTATTGTTCTTTAATACTAGTCATTAGCCTGAGCATATTTAGATAAATTGTGCATTTAGATATTTTCTTTTTCATTACTTCAAAGATGTAAACATCTTTGTTCCCTGTAAAGTTATGATAGAAAGCTACAAAATGCTAACAGCCTCAAGAATGTAAGTACTGCCAAAAATTGGAAACAAAATAAGTACCTGATATGAAGGAAACAATTTAATAGTTATGGCACATCAACCCACTAGAGTGTTTGTAGCCATTAAAACGGCAATTATGAAGACTATAAAATTATGAAAAACAATTTTTGTAAAATGTCACATGAAAATAGCAGAATACCAAATAATATGATCATTACTTTTTAAAAATTGACCTACAAAATGGTAATATTCAAATAATTTTTATGTTAGAGTGGTGGTAATTATAGGTGATTATGATTTGTTTTAAAAAATGATGTCATAATGTCTTTTCAATGAAAAAACTGAAGAATTAGAGCTTCTTGAAAGCAGGTATCCTTAGTAATTCATTGCTGTTGTCCCATCCTCTAGCATAGCTTATAAATAGCTCTTGTTTCCTGATACCTGGCTTTCTGCACACACTGATTCCTCTGTCTGGACTGCTTTTCAAAATCACCTAAGGGATCCTCCTAATGTCATTTTCTTAGCCCCATTCCATACCCACAGAATCAGAATAATTGGCAGTAAGACCTTGGAAAGACCATTTATACCAGCACCCAAAATAGTTCCTATATCATTAGGCTTTTTTTTTTTTTTTTTTTTTTTTAGACATAGTAACACTATCTCACCCTGCGTAGAGTGCCGTGGCTTCGTTATAGCTCACAGCAACCTTAAACTCATGAGCTCAAGTGGTCCTCCCACCTTGGCCTCACAGGGTGCTAGGATTATAGTTATAAGTCACCTCACCCAGCTCCATGTCTTCTTTTATCCTCTCATCTCCATTTGGCAATTTATCACCCAGCAGATTGGACCGTCTGTCTCTGTGGGCTGCATATTGGTTAGCCTCCAGACCTTAACTTAACTTCCCTGCTCTTTAAATATAACTTAACATAAACTTAAACATGAACTTAACTTTCATGGTCTCTAAATAAAGTCTACCTTTTTTTTTTTCCTTTCAAAGAATAAGCTTAGCCACTAACCAAACACATAATCTTCACAGTAGACGAAAGTCAATTTTAGAAGGGCCTCCACTATTCTACATAGAGGAAACAGAGCTAGACAGGAACCACCACTTTTTACTTATTTATTTATGTATGTATTTATTTATTTATTTATTTATTTATTTATTTATTTATTTATTGAGACAGAGTTTCCTTCTGTCACCCCAAGTTCAGTACCATGGCATCATCATAGCTCACAGTAACCTCAAACTCCTGGGCTCAAGTAATCCTCCTGCCTCAGCCTGCCAAGTAGCTGGGACTATAGGTATGCACCACAACTCCTGGCTAATTTTTCTATTTTTAGTGGAGATGGGGTCTTGCTCTTGGTCAGGCCAGTTTTTAACTTCTGAGCTCAAGGGATCCTCTTTCCTCAGCCTCCTATACTGCTAGCATTACAGACGTGAGCCACTATGACTAGCCAATAATCACTTTTCATAGGAACATCAACTTCATGGCAGGCTGCCTCCTGACCCCTAAATAAAACCTTTCCTGCTATATCATGCCCAAATCAGTCAGCTGGCCCTACTGTGCCTCAGGTTTATCTAGGAGCAGCAAGGTGGACAGGTGGGTAATATTATGGCTCAGTCTCACTGGGATTTTTTTTTTTTTTTTTCACTGCTCTCATGAGATCATTTTATAACAAATGCTGCCATGTGAGACTACATAGAAAATTTGGATGGAATAACATTGAAGAAAACACTAAATTTTTTTTTGTTTGTTTGTTTTGAGACAGAGACTCAAGCTGTCGCCCTGGGTAGAGTGCCAAGGCATCATAGCTCACAGCAACTTCCAACTCCTGGACTCAAGCAATTTTTCTGCCTCCGCCTCCCAAGTAGCTGGGACTACAGGTGCCTGCCACAACGCCTGGCTATTTTTGGTTGCAGCCATCATTGTTGTTTGGCGGCCTGGACTAGATTTGAATCCGCCAGCTCAGGTGTATGTGGCTGGTGCCTTAGCCTCTTGAGCCACAGGCACTGAGGCAAAACACTAAAATTTTTACATAGGCAAAAAGTACAGATTTCTGAGTTACTTTTCTAACAGTTCCAAAATTGGGGTGGTAGGCATCTTCTTCTAAAGTAGTCCGAGTCCTTGCTTTTAAGAGGAGAGCACACAAAACTCAGTGAAGATACACACTTGCTTATTACTACTACAAGGCTGTTGCTTTCTACTATCTGTGCCAGAACCTTGTTAAAAGCTTGTAACAGAGGCACAGTGGCTCATGCCTGTAATCCTGGCACCTTGGGAGTCTGAGGCAGGAGCACTGCTTGAAGCCAGACTAGCCTGAGCAAGAACAAGACCCTGTCTCTACTAAAAATAAAAAACTTCGCCAGTATCATTGCTCACACCTGTGGTCCCAGCTATTCCAGGGGCTGAGGCAGGAGGATCACTTGAGCCCAGGAGTTGAGGTCATAGTGAACTATAATAATGCCCCTGCACTCCAGCCAGGGTGACAGAGCAAAATTGTATCTCAATTAAAAAAAATGCTTGTAATAAAGTAGAGATGAACTTTGGATACCAGCATCTTTTATTACATTTTGACTCTAGAATGTTCATTTATCTCCTTTGGATGGATGCTGAGAAAGCAAGACACTAAATGAAAAAGCATTACAAGAACCACTGTGATTGGTAGGAATTTACAACTAGTTCAGACTATGTACACAGGCAATTAATTGTTGGCTTAGTGGTAAGGAAAAAATTGGAGGACAAACCACTTCTACTTTCATAATTCCACATAAATAATAATTCTAACATTGAAACCTTACAGGAAGGATTGATCAGCATCCAGCTATACATATTCATAGCCATCCTAGGTTAATGTCCCCACAGTTAGTTTCAGGGCTCAATCCATACAGAAGTGCCTAAGAGTCTCAACTGGGAATTGGTTTAAAAGAGAGAGGTTTGGGGCCCTGATGTAAACCCGGAATCAAAATAGATTTCCTAGTGGGAAGAGAGCTATGGCTTTAATTAATGAGGTGAGAGGCTATAGCTGGGATTCATAAGTTGGAATTCAAATTAAATGAATTCTTAATCTGAGCCCTCACTGGTTATTGAACTTCTCTGTGCCTCAGTTTCTATAGTGTGAATATCCAGGGCAACATTCTGTCAGCCTATATTACTGGCTCAGGATCACAAGTGATTTGCTTTTGATGCACACGCTGAGTAGAAGAATGAAAAGATTTGGTGATTTTAAGTCACAAATGATAAAATTTTACACAGTCGCCTTCTTAAATTTCTAGGCTCCAAAATGGGTTTCTTGGGCACATGAACATTTTTGCAGTAATTCAAGCTGTAAATTACCTGACCTACCTGACAGGTCTTATAGCAGATGCCTACAAAGTAGGAGTCCTGAGTACTTTGAGCCCAGATAGCACTTTATATATTAAACAGTCTGTTTTGAAGATAGTTGTAATAGCATTGAATATATGTGGGTCTTAACTCTGTAGCAGCAAGTAAAGCAATATTCCTAGGCAGATCAAGGAAGTAAGGTCAATCATTGACTAGCCTGTACTTTTAGGGAATTCTTAGAATGAGATGTACCAAGTACAGGGTATCAATTTAGAAACTGCAGGTTTTCATTCTGCAGGACCACTCCCATTTGCAATTGTGCTTTTATGTAATGTAACAAAGTAGTACATATGATATAATATGTGTGATCTTCGGTGTTTCTCATTTTTGTCCGTCTACAATTCCTTTCATAAGATATCCATCTCACTTAAGGTTCACTGAGGCACTGTAAAATGCATAGTGTGAGATGGAAATGAGATTCCCTGCTGATAAACTGGAAGTAGGCTGAAGGCACACTGGGCCTGTAAATGGGAAAATAAAAGCTAATGAGGGATTATTTTGAAGAGTCCTGTGTTTTGTAATTATTGCTTTCTTTAGGGAAAAGGAGAGAAAATTGAATAGAGTGAAGAACCATGTCATTGTGGGTAGTTTTGTGCTGTGCAAATTCAGTGAGCTCTGGGTCAGCCTGGACTCAGCAGATAGCCCTTACTGGTCTGATTTTACTCATCTGCATAGTCAGGTCATTCATGAGGATTTATTATTCAGATTTGTCTGCCATTGCCCCCTCCCTATCATCTTGCCAACTTCCCTCTGTTTAATAAAAGCTGTTAGTATATTCTGCCTGGCCTGTGTAAATAAACCCTATGGACGTACTGGATCAGATGTAGCCTTTTTTGACGGAGTTTTTACAGACACATTGAACATGTACTGTGTGCCTTGCTCTGTGTTAGACCCTAAAGATATTACTAGTATCTACTCTTAATGTTGACAAAAAATGTGATAAAGGCATGTATAAAATATGGAAGTAACACAGAAAGAAGATTTGGGCTCTTTAGCAGATGCTCTTTTGGACATAGGTAATACCTGAGAAGGGCTTTGAAAGATCCCTCAGGCAGATGAGAGTTGAAGAGGGACTCCAAACATAATACCTAGAATGGGTGGGGCTGGCTGCAGATAGTTCAATCTGGTAAGAGAAAGTAGAAAAGAGATGAAGAAGTAAGACTTGAAAGGAAGGTGAGGCCAGCACTTTATCCTGTGAGGATAAAGGGGAACCACTAGGAAGTTTAAATAGCCAAGAGATAGCAGAGTTTTGTTTTGTTTGTTTGTTTGTTTGTTTGTTTGGAGACAGAGTCTCACTATGTTGCCCTCAGTAGAGTGCCTTGGAGCTTTCCAACTCTTGGGCTTTAGCAATTCTCTTGCCTCAGCCTCCCAAGTGGCTGGGACTACAGGCATACACCACAATGCCCGGCTATTTTTGTTGTTGTTTTTGTAGTTGTCATTGTTGTTTAGCTGGCCCAGGCTGGGTTCGAACCCACCAGCCTTGGTGTATATGGCCAGTGCCCTATCCACTGAGTACAGGTGCCACCCCAGAGGTTTGTTTGTGTGTGTGTGTGTGTGTGTGTGTGTGTTTTGAAAGATGGCTCTATGGCCATGTGGAAGATATATTTGAAGGGAATCACATTTGATGAGGCAGGAAAACCACTAGGAAAGCTTTTGTGGTAGTCTAGCAATATGGTGATGATAGCAATAGAGATATAGGAAAGAGGATAATTTGAAGGTTATTTAGGAACATAATCAATAGGGGTTGGTAATTGATTGGATATTGGAAGTCAAGATGTAAGAGGAATCCAGAATGAAATAGGTTTCTCATCTAAATGTTGAGACAGGGAACATTCATTCACTAAGAATGAATGTTTAGTGGGAAGAAGAGTTCAGGTTTGGTTATGAGTTTAAGGAATCAAATGGGCTGTTGTATATATGAGTCTAAACCTCAGAGACAAGTGTGGACTGTAAATTACATGTGGAAGTCAGCAATATATACAAGATATCTGAAAGCATGAGCAAGCTTGCTAAAAGTAATGTATCAATGTAAAATTCAGACAGTGAGCAGGCCCTTTAAATACCAGCACTTGAAGGAACCTTTGGGTAGAAGGGTCAAGTGAAAAAGAATGGGTAAATACCCTGCCATTCAACAACCGAGCTATAGTCATGCCATTTAATCTTGCCAAACGTTTGCCTTACCACCACAGACACTCTACTTTGTTGTCTTAAATTGAATATGAGTTGTTGGAAGGGCAGCAAGATGTACGTCCTCTTCACAGGTCCCAGGCCTTATGGGTACTCTGAAAGGGTCAGAAGTGCTAGACATATTGCTCTGTCTTCTCCCAGCTGCTATTAATGGGGCTTTACAGTTAAAGCCCCCCCACACTCTGCTTTTTAGAAGTTAGCTGTCTAAGTTGGGGTTATTACAAACAAACGCTTTATAATGGCAGATTTGCCTCAAAGGTATGCAGAGTGGTTGCCATGAGCAACACAGAAAATGAGCCCCTGAACTGAATGTTTGGAATTAAACTTTTCCAGTGTGCTTGAGGAACCATTGTTGAACTCTGTTTTCCTGCTAAGATTGGGCTTGTGTAAGTGTTGTGTGCTTTGACCTGAGTCTGAGGAGGTCTCCCAACAGGGTAATTTGGCCCTGAGGCTGGAAGGCATAGTTGTTGGGTTGTTTTTGTTTGTTTATTTTTTGTTTTTTTCCGTTTCCTATGGATGATCTGCCAGTGGTTAAAGGGGTCTCACTTCCTGTATTTGAGAATCTGGTCAGATTGCCTTAGCATGCTATGTATCACAGATGGAAAGTGCTGAGGAACCATCAGATATTTGTTTGAATGTTCAGTTGATATGAATCAATGCTTCTCTTTTCCACCCTCTAGTCTTCACCTATCTTTATTAACCTAGACAAGTATCAAATTTCCCCTCAAGCCTCTGTTTTTGCAACAGTATGTTATTCATGTTGGAATGTACCTACCAGGTAACTGGCTGTCCCTTTTAATGTCCCTGTGAGTCCTTTGGCAGAGTAGCTCAAGCAGGCATGCCCTGTGAGTGGGCGGGTGGGTGAGGGTCGCTGTGCCCAGGAGAGACTTATTTTCCTGCTTGTACTCATCATGTGAAGAGTTCCCTTCACCTGAATTTGGCATTGCCATCTTCATAAAACCAAAAACTTGTGCAGAAGGGGACCCCGTGTGTACTTTACAAGAAGACTCAACCTTCACCTGCCTGGTTGTTTGATTCCTGAATATTGATACTGCAGCTCCCTCTAGTGTCACTGTGGCTCAGGCTCTTGTAACAATTTTCTTTTCCTTTGAGAAAAATGCAGACAGCACAAAAATGCCAAAATTGGCATTATTTTAAGTACATTTCCCCAAACACAGCCAAAACAAATATCAGGTGACGTTTTTCCCATCAGGAAAAGGAATCTTACCTGACAATATGGGATCATTCCACTCCAGTCTTGTTCCTATTTTAAGGTTTTGAGGAGTCCTGCAGAAGTTATTCATTTGGGGTAATGAATCTTTCTTGAGATTCTTGTGGTTCATGCCAGCTACCTTTTATAAAGAAGGAATGTGAATTCTTTTTAAGAAAGAAATGAAAATGAGAGGCCAAGAAAAAATTACTTTGATCCCTCACAGAGAAAATTCTAGGGAAGGGGAGAAGGAGGGGGAGGAAAAAACTGGCAGGAAGACCATGTCCCTTTTTTCTGAAAAGGGTGGCTTGTTTTCTGAAATAACTTTCAGACTAGAAATTTACCATCTGAAGTCAGGTCATTTTTAAGTTTTTTTAAAACTAAAGAAATCGGTTATTAATATTTGAAAAATGGCTACTGTGTGGTACATAGAATAATATAATACCCCTACCTAAATTAACATCATTGCAGGCTCCATAATAAAGATTTATGAGATACCCATGCTGTGGAATCCTATTATAGAAATCTCCATAGGTCTGTGTTTGGGTCGTAGCTGTTTTCATAGTTATGAACCAATTAAAATCCCTGTCTCTTTTTCTCCTCTTCTGCACTCCGGTCTTCTCCTTTTTTGCCTTTGTCCTTAAAACTAAAGTAATCCATTATTCTTCAGCCTATCCGTGTCTTATAAAATGAAGAGATAAGGAAGAGCCACCCACTGCCTGGCAGACCTTCTGCCTTCAGAGCATCCAAAAGGGTGGGACGATTTATCATTTCTTCTTTGTAAATCACTTGATCCTTTATCTCAAGTTGGTCTGTGAAGCTAAACATAAATTCTCCTTGTATTATCCAGGTTCTTATCTTCTCACTAAGCTCTAGAGATCTTATAAAAATGCATATGTGTGTTTGTCTAGATACACTTAGAACATCACAATTAGAATCATAGTCACTATTACAGTATCTTGTCTGCCTCTACTGTTAAAAGTATAGGGTAGCAAGTTTTTTTCAGCCTGACTTAGCATAGTGAAAACTAGAGTTTTCCAAACAGTTTTATCTCCTAGCCTTAGGTTTTCCTATCTTGGATCCCAACATTCTGACGCTGTACTCTGGAACTAATTAGGTAGTTGGTAGAAGACTTGAAGGATTTGTTCAGATATAAACAGATAGGTAGACAGACAGAGAGAGATTTACATGGCATTGATCGCTGCTCAGGTCTCTTTAATTGTAATAAATACAGTAAATGAGGGAGTGAGATACGTTCTCCCTTGAAACTTCCTTGCTTTTTTTTATTTTTTTACTTAATATCTATTTGAATGGAAATCAGAACATGCTGCTATTCAGAACTGGAGACCCATCTGCATTCTCCCAAGAAAATGTACATTTCTCTTTTTGAATAAAATAACTAGAAAATGCTTTTCTAAAATTTGCTTCTTTTCTGTACTACTGTACTAAACAGGCAGTGTAAATACTACAGAGAGTGCTAGTTGCCAGGAGGCTTTGATATCTGTAAATTACAGCTGTCTGTTCCTACATGGAAAGAGTAAAGCATGTGTTCCTTAGCTAACAGGCCATGGAGGGGACTCCAGACCAGGCTATTAAAATCTGTAAACTAGTGGTAAAGACAGAGTCTTCCATTGTCAGTCTCTCCAGACAGAATCTTCCATTGTCAGTCTCTCCATAGCATGAGGATTTTGCTTACTTTTTGCTTTTATAGCCCTTTAAGACTAGAAATATAAGAGTTATTAACATATACAAAACACTTGGCTCATGGTTTTGATCAAAAAACTCTCCCTTGATACATAAAGTGCTTTTTAAAAGGTCTTATTGCCTGAACATTGGGCAATAAGGCTAATTAAGGCCTCATTAAATGGGGCCTGTTAAGACCAAGCATAAAACTTGAATTCTGCCATTGAAATATTGTGTTTGGGGTGGCACCTGTGGTTCAGTGGGTAAGGTGCCGGCCCCATATACCAAAGGTGGTGGGTTCAAACCCAGCCGCAGCCAAATTGCAACATAAAAATAGCCAGGCGTCATGGTAGGCAGCTATAATCCCAGCTATTCAGGAGGCTGAGGCAAGAGAATCGCCTAAGCCCAAGAATTTGGAGGTTGCTATGAGCTGTGACACCACGGCACTCTACCAAGGATTAATAAGTGAGACGCTGTCTCAAAAAAAAAAAAAAGAAATATTGGGTTTGCTCTGACTAGGTCAGACCAATGATTCTTTCGACCCTTTGTCCTCTACCATGCTAGTAAACTGTGAGTGCCAGAATTTTGCCCATCACAATGACATTAAAGTTAGAAAACCCCATAGTTTTATATGTCACTCTTTTGAACAATGAGAAGTTGACCCAAAGGGTGATAGGTGATGAGATAAGAAATCCTAGTCCACTGTCTGAACCATTTATTAGCCTGTTGTGTATATCTTGATTGCAAACCTCTATAAAAGTAGGTAAAAGCTTATTTTGGTGGTGTTGTGTTTTCTAGATGAGTTGCAGGGTATAGTGGAAAGAGCAGGCTTTGGCATTAGACAGACTGAGGCTTGCAGACTGGTAACCCTGGAGATAGTACACATAAAGTGCTCAGCACATGTGACAAGAGATGGCCATGAGAGATAATAACTAACATTACTACTGGTAGCATGGATCTACCAACACTCTTTCTGAAGGCTTCACTGTGCGATCATTTTTTTTAATTCATTTTTATTATTTGGAATTCATTGAGGGTTCAAAGAATTAGGTTGCACTGATTGCATTTGTTATATGAAGTTCCTCTAATAATTGAGTCTCACCCCAAAGAGGTGTGCCATACACTGTGACCCTCATCCCCCTCTCTCCTCCACTCTCCCCTTGTATTAGCTCTTCTACGGCCTTCATGTTAGAATTGAGCACATTGGATTCTTGTTTCTCCATTCCTGTGATGCTTTGCTAAGAAGAATGTGTTCCACCTCCATCTAGGTTAATACAAAAGATGTAAAGTCTCCATCCTTTTTAGTGGCTGGATAGTATTCCATAGTGTACATATACCACAGCTTGTTAATCCATTCCTGGGTTGGTGGACATTTAGGCTGTTTTCACATTTTTGGTGATTGTAAATTGAGCTGCAATAAACAGTCTAGTGCAAATGTCCTTATGATAAAAGGATTTTTTCTTTTGGGTAGATGCCTAGTAATGGGATTGCAGGATCAAATGGGAGATCTAATTTGAGTTCTTTAAGAATTCTCCATACTTCTTTCCAAAAAGGTTGCATTAGTTTGCAGTTCCACCAGCAGTGTAAAAGTGTTCCCTTCTCTCCACTTCCATGCCAGCATCTGCAGCTTTGAGATTTTGTAATGTGGGCCATTCTCATTGGGTTAATGAGAAAAGTGTATGTTCTTTAGCTTTGGGATGGTGTGTCCTGTGTATGTCTATTAATCTCATTTGTTCCAGGGTCACATTTAAGTCTTTTGTATCTTTATTTAGTTTCTGTTTAGAGGATCTGTCCAGTTCTGTCAGAGGGTTCTTAATGTCCCCGATTATTATCGTGTTATGGGATATCATATTGCTCAGACCCCTCCTAAATCTGTTTCATAAATCTGGGAGCATTTAAAGTTGAATGCATAAATATTTAAAATTCAAATGTCTTCTTGTTGTATTATTCCTTTGACCAGTATAAGGTGATCATCTTTGTCTTTCTTAACTTTAGTTGCTTTAAATCTACTTGTATCTGAAAATAAGATTGCAACCCCTCCTTTCTTCTGATTTCCATTTGCTTAGAATACTATTTTCTATCCCTTAACCCTGAGTTTTGATTTGTCCTTCAAAGCTAGGTATGTCTCCTGGAGACAGCATATGTATGGCTAATCAGCCAGCCTGTGCCTCTTCAATGGTGAATTCAGTCCATTTGACATTTATTAAGAGAATTGATAAGCATGGTGGAGTTCTATTCATCTCATTTTGTGAGAGTCAGTTGTGTAGTTTTATCCTTTGCACCATTGTGGAAGATAAGTTTTGACCTTTAGCTTCTGGGTGTTTACTTTGGTGGTAGTCCATTGTGATGGTCAGTGTTGAGAATAGGTCTAATTATTTCCTGTAGAGCTGGTCTTGTTGTTGCAGATTTCCTCAGTGCTTATATATAAGCAAAAGATTTGATTTCTCCATCCATTTTGAACCTTGGTTTAGGAGGATACAGAATTCTGGGCTGAAACTTGTTTTGTTTAAGAACGTTGAAGTTCGATGACCATGCTCTTCTGGCTTGGAAGGTTTCAGTTGAAAAGTCTGCTGTCATACTAATGGCTCTACCTCTGTAGACCAGTTGGTACTTAACTCCTGGATGCTTGCAGAATTTTTTCTTTCATCTTGACTTTGGACACATTCATTACAACGTGTCTTAGAGAGATTCTGTTTGAGTTGAGATGACCTGGGATACGATATCCATCTGAAAGGAGTGTTTCAGGGTCGTTAGTAAAACTCAGGAAGTTTTCATTTATGATAGTCTCCAAAGGGCTTCCATTCCTTTGGGACAATCTTCTTGCCCTTCAGGAATCCCTATTATTTGTATGTTTGAATGTTTCATGGAATCTTGTAGTTCTCTAAGTGCCTGTTCTGCTTTCTCTTCTTTTCTACCTCTTACCTACCTGGTTAACTCAAAAACGTTATCCTCTCGCTCTGAGGTTCTTTCTTCTCCATGGTCTAATCTATTTTTGATACTTTCTACTGCATCTTTATATTCCCTGATTGTCTCCTTCATTTCCTTAAGCTCTATCATATCCTTTCTATATTCTACATATCTCTCATCTGCTTTTTGGTTCTGTCTTTCCATTTTCTCATCCATTCCTTTTATTGTCTTTATCATCCATAATTCAAATTTCCTTTCTCTCAAGTCCATTAATTCTTTATAGGTGGAGTCTTCTGCAGTAGCTGCCTCATGGTCCCTTGGGGGAGTTCCTCTGTTTTGGCTTTTCATGTTGCCCAAATTTTTGTATTGGTTCCTCCTTATGTGTTCTTGTTGTTCACCTCCTTGTCCTCTTTTTGCCTCTCACTGCCTACTTTGCTTCAGATTGTCTCAGAGCTTAGGTTTTGAAGTGGCCTCAGTCTGAGCAAAGCCAAATAAATAGAGATCCTTGCTCTTGATGACAGTATGTTCCAATATGTCACCAGGACACCAGGTGGCACTGTGGGGTTTATTAGGAGACAGAGAGCGCTGCCCCCAGTCTCTATGGTCCTTATTCCTTAGTTGCCTTCATTGATCACCTGATCGTTTCCTTAGCATTCAGACCCTGCCTGATTGGGATCTAAAAGATCACAAGAATCTTTCAGGGGCAAGTCTCACAAAGCCCCCTGATTAAAGTCCCTCAGCCTGTCCCAAGAGTGGAATTCTGATCCCAGAACGTGGAATTAAGACCTCATGCTTTAGTCCCCTGCTAAGAGCTTCTCATGACCTTCCCACGATGGCAGCTCCCTGGCCACCAAGACCTTCCGATTATGGCTGCTTCACCAGCTACCAAACCCATGGCAAATTCACTCCAACTAGCATTCAAATTTGGTTGCTATGTAATTAGAAGAGTCCACCCACTCTTCTAAGCTTTCCACTCAACAGGTAGCTGCCCCCAACAATTGAAAACTTTAGAAAGGCTTCCTCCCTTCCTGACCTCCATGAGGGGCCATTCAATCCCAGCCAGTGGCAATCACCTGCCCAATTCATCAGATTTCTACCACTCCAGATCATACGCTGTATCCAGTTCACCACCTCCTTGCTGTACTCTCCAATCTATGACTGTGGGCAAGGTCCTCAGGCCAGGCATGGCTGGGTTCTCTGTTTTTCCCCAGTTATTCTAGGAGAGCTCAGCTGAACAATCCTTGTGGCCCATCATCTTGCTCTGCCCCCCACTGTGTGATCATTTATTCCTAACCAATCACCTTATAGTTACTCCTTCTTGATACTCCATATGCTTAGTTATGAAAGTGTGAGTTTTAAATTGGGTTATTTGCTTTCTTCTTTCAGATCTGTAAGAGCAAAGCTAAAGAATCTCAACAGTATTATCATAGCTTGGCTGTCCGCCAGAGTCTGGCTGTCCATTTTAACATCCAGCAGGACTGTGGTCATTTTCTTGCTGAAGTCCCCAATCGTCTGCTTCCCTGGGCAGCTCCTGATGCCCCTGAAAAAGAAGAGGATGAAATGGAAGAGAGTGAAGAAGAAGCAAAAGGAGAAACTGATGGGAAAAACCCAGAGCCCTGTTCTGAAGCAGAGTCATCCCAGAAAGAGAGCCAGGGAGCCATGAGCAAGAAACAGAGAAGCCATGTTGTGGTCATTACCAGAGAGGTTCCCTATCTCACTGTGGCTGATTTTGTGCGAGACTCTCTGACCCAGCATGGGAAAAGCCCTGATGTGTATGAAAGGCAAGTATGTTTGCTGCTCTTACAGCTGTGCTCTGGCCTTGAACACCTCAAACCCTATCATGTTACTCATTGCGATCTCCGCCTGGAGAACCTGTTACTTGTCCACTACCAGCTAGGGGGAACCGCCCAAGGTCTTGGGCCTGCAGAGCCCAGCTCCACCTCATCTTGTCCCACAAGGCTTATAGTGAGCAACTTCTCTCAGGCCAAGCAAAAGAGCCACCTGGTGGACCCCGAGATCCTCCGGGACCAGTCCCGTCTTGCCCCAGAAATCATAACTGCTACCCAATATAAAAAGTGCGATGAGTTCCAGACAGGCATCCTCATCTATGAGATGCTGCATCTGCCCAACCCTTTTGATGAGAACCCAGAACTGAAGGAAAAGGAATACTCGCGAGCAGACTTGCCACGCATCCCACTCCGTTCCCCCTACTCCCGGGGCCTGCAGCAGCTGGCCAGTTGCCTCCTGAATCCTAACCCTTCTGAGCGGATCCTCATTTCAGACGCCAAAGGCATCCTCCAGTGTCTGCTTTGGGGCCCCCGGGAAGATCTTTTCCAGATTTTCACAGCCTCTGCTAGCCTGGTGCAAAGGAACAGCCTGCTCCAAAACTGGTTAGACATCAAGCGAACACTGCTGATGATCAAGTTTGCTGAGAAGTCCTTGGACAGGGAGGGCGGGGTGAGCCTTGAAGACTGGCTTTGTGCTCAGTATTTGGCTTTTACCACCACAGACTCCCTCAGTTGTATTGTGAAAATCCTGCAACATCGTTAATGTATTCTGGATGCTGCTTTTACTACATGTTCACCACCTTCTTGTCACCCATGCACTTCCCCGTCCTAGGTGCAGATTCAAGGAAAGAAGAGAAACAAACCTTCCGTCCCTGACCATGAACAACAAGGTCCATTAAGAATGGTTATTCACAGCTCCAAATCAAGTGAGAAGCTGAGGCTGTCTTAACTTTATAGAAATTAAACTGCACCAATGTGCTGCTGCCATCTTCTTAAATACCTTCCATCCTAATAGTACCACAAATACAGGTAAAAAATGAGAATGCACATCCTTGAAGATACAGCTCCTTTGGTATGAACTCAGTAAGCCAGCGAGCTTTGTCCAGTTCCTCTGCAATTCTGATTATCAGCACCAAGTCTTTATTCTCTGTCTTTTCAGCACCAAGTATTTATTCTCACTAGCAATAGACAGACTTAACCAATTTCCAGAAGCTCTCACACACTCTTCCTTTAAGGTATCAATAAACTGACTCTCTTATCAGGCAGAACTGCCATCCTTAGCATAAGCCCAGTTTGGTTACTGTGCCCTATATCCTTTGTTCCAGCAGGTAGTAGAAAGAAAAGGAGAGATCCCATCCCTTGGTCATAGACCTGTCTTCATTTCTGTTATCTGTCAGTGTGTGCATGGCATGGAAGACAGCCCTAATAATCTCCCTTCTGCTGCCACTGCCTGATTCTCTTTTACCTCTACTCTGTCCTTACTTGCCATTGAAGTTTAGATTTATCAACCACTTGTGGCCCATTACAGAGCTGACCCAAGGTGGTGTCACCAGTGCCTCAGCAGGGTGGAGTGCAGTTCAGATCTCATAAATAGCTGGCAGGACAGGAAGAGGTGATTTTTCTCACACATGCTATTCTCTGGGGACCATCCGGGAACAGAGTTTAAAGTACCATTCTTTGATTATTGTCAAAACTGTCATTGGCAGCCAGGGCTGGCAGTGCCCAGATTACAGTTTTACCCTGAGCAGTAATTGGCCAGCTCCCTCCTATTAGTAGCCAGTGTTAACTAGTCTACCAAATGCTGCAAACAATAGCCTTGGATGAAATAACTATCAGTTCAGCTCTAAGATCTCCTTACAGAGCACAGCAGAGTGGGCTGTTAGGGTGGCCAATAAGGCAGCGGAGGGGAAGAGACTGCTGAAGTGACTGCTGACCGCCTCAGAATATTGACCTCTTCTAGAGTAACTGCCTCCAGTAGTGGCACATTGCTCCTATGACTTTCTAAAATGGCTCTCAAGGACAGTTCATGGGAATTTTGTTTGCTTAAGGTGGGTGACTAAGAGCTGTTCACTGTGTGTGGAGCCTGTGCTCCTCTCCTATGGATATATGTGCAATTTTTGTATGTATTATTTTTTTTTTTTTTAGCTGTATATTACAGTGTTTGTGTTACAACTTCACCTGAAGCAAGATCTACAGAAACCCTCCTTTTCTTCCCTTGGCCACATACTTGGGCTAAGAGATGAGTGTTCCTCCCACGGCGTTTGTGTGTATGTGTGTTCATGCTTATTTTATTCAAAACTGTGAGTCTCTATTTACTTCAACCTTGAAATCCCAAGAGTCACTCAAACAGTGTGAATGTGTGTACACTTGTGTCTCCATGTGTGCGTGCACGTGCATGCTGAAGTAGGGGCCAGGCCTCTGAGGGAACAACCTGTGGCAGGGTTGACAGATGTGTTCTCTGCACCTAGTCAGTAAGGGAGCCCTGGGGCCCTTCATCTGCCAGCACAGAGTTTTCTGAAAGCCAAGACTGATTGTGCAGTATTACTTAGATAGCACATTAGTGGCCTTGGAAATTTTTTAACTTTTAACATTTTTACCAGCCTTTCATGTGATTCACCTATATCAAAGAAGATCAAGAAAGGAGAAGAATGTATTTTGTTGTGTTCTTACTATTTTTTTAAGAGAATGGGATATGGGAGGCCATGCATGGGAGATGTCCTATCTCCCTAGCCAGCAGTATAGAACTCCCAGGAAAAGGGGTAGGTTGGCCCACAAGGAGTCTTGCCTCCTCTAACCAGCGTATAGGGCTCTGCCCTTGAGAATGACCATGGAGTGGGCATGCTGCTGCCAGATAGCAGTCTACTCTTTGGTATCCTGTGGCATGGCTGCCTCTCATCTGGCAAGTTGGTGTTTGCTTCATCATAGCATAACCAATGTGCACATATTCCTTGCCTGATAATGCACTGAAGTGGCAGCACGCAGACCACTGACCATGTCAGCCAGCATGTTCCCTTAAATTCCTCCCTTAAACTAATGGTTTGCATATTGAGACATACCTTCTCAAGGCCACTCTTGTGGTGCCTTGCCCATGTAAATTCGAATGTTGACTATTTAATGAGGGTACATATTCGATGCAAAATGTCCCTTGGTTTTTCTCTTTGTTACATCTCTAGGTATCTTTCCCTTTACTTTGTTCTATTATGACTTGGATCCAGTCTCCATTTAACTCCATAATAAGCATGGACACCTCCACTACCACTGTCTTATAGCACTGGTAAACCAAGCACCTCTTCACATTGGATGTGTTTAGTACTGTTTTTATATTCAAAGATGTTAAGGGCAAAAGATGAATGCCAACTAGTCAGAGAAGGTCCTCAAGCTTCCCAGAGACAGGTGGCTAAATTAATTTTTCTCTGGGTGATGGCCAAAGAATGTGAGGTGGGGAGGAAAGAGGGTATTAAAGGTTAGAGCAGAATAGAGAAATGTTTTTCTAGGCAAGAAGGACTATATCAAATGGTCCTCAGAATATTTTTCCATAATAATGAAATTCAGTCAAACATTACCACAAATATTTTACATTTTCATTTTAATTATAGTAGGAACTTTGAATTTATTCATCAACTGGAAAGAAATCCTACCCTCTGTAGACACAGATACATACACTCACACACACCCATTTTGTGTGTGTGTGTGTGTGTGTGTGTGTATGAGTTTTGATTGTGACTAGCATAGCACTTTAATTTTCTCAAGTAACAGCAATTTATTGCCTTCAATATTGATTGGAATTTTTTTCTTTTCTATTGAAGTTTTTATTATAGATTCTTGCATGTATATTGAGAATCTGAACAATTAAGCTCCTATTGGAACTTTTCCTTAAGCCACATGAACAATCTCTTTGACATTTTGAGTACTGGAGAAACACGACTGTGGCTAGAGTAGCCAAGAGCAAGACTGAATGTGTAGCAGAGTGCCTTGTTAGAATGGTGACCCAGTCTTGGAAGGAAGAGAGTCAGTGGAGATTCCACAAAGAGGACTAGGACTTCAGGAAGCCCCCCTTGCTGGCTGAGGAAAGCCCTTTTGGCATATGTACCCTAATGTGATGCTCAGAAGCAAATTCATGAAAATAACAATAGAGTGAGAAAAAGAACGACTGTAACCTCTGGAACAGCCACATAACATGAATGAGATCCACCAACCCGTAGGCTAAGTTGGAATTAGAAGTCAGGAATATGCAAAGAGTTTCAAGATTTGCCCTTAGATGAACTGGGTGAGGTCTTAGGGGGCAGAGAGACACAAGCACCCTCCTACTTATGTTAATGGCTAAAAGTAAAATGTTCAGATGTTAACAGTTGAAGTGGCCACCCATTGTCAAATAAAGTGACGTCCAATTTTGCTTCCAAACTCAGAATAAAACTTGTGAACATGGAAAACTTTAAGAGTTTTAAACCTCTAGAAATATTGATATTTCTAGGAGTAAAACTACTTAAAATTACATTTTAAAATTTCTAGTATTATAAAATTTGCATGAAAGATCTTTGGGGTCTACTAAATAGGAAGATTGCACCCAATTTCTCAAATTTGAGTTATGAATAATTTTGTGCTGAGAAGTAACCTGATATTTGGTTTACAGGTAACTTGCAGTTAGGATTTTTCACTAGGTTTTACCAGCAGTGGTCTGAAAAACTAGTCCCAAAAATAGGGATAGCTTCAGGATTCTGCATTATATTTCAAGTGACACTAGATGTGTAAATTAAGGAACTTGACTCCCTGGGACTACTCTGGCATGCTTTTCATTCCCCTCACTAGTGATAAAGATTAAAAATTCTGATCCAGCCTAATGAGAGAACAGGATGGCTGCCCATGAAACCAGGGTATTAGTTTTACCTCATTGATGAAGCTCACATTCTCAAAGGCCCAAAGTGCTGTGCCGAGGCAAATCCAAGTGCTGCTCTTGCTAAAGTTTGTGATGAAGTCCAGCTGTCCAGGCTTAACAGCAGCGCCAAAAGGAAAGATTCCATGGACCAAAAGTGATGCCATAAAGGAAGCCAGAAGACCTGAATACAAGATCCTAGGACATTATACCAAAGAAATCAAGCCTTTTTATCCCTATGCTTCTAAGATGGCAAAGGTGAGTCATGACAGATACTATGGGAAGGAAATCCACATACATTCCATGTTGAGGTATTTGGCTAATAAATCCCATCTCAAAAAGCACCTGTTTTTGTTTTTGTTTTTTAAGAAGTCCATTTTGTATATTAGAAGAAAAAAAGAAGATGGTAATGATGATGAAAGCCCTGGACAGATACAAAGCTTCCCAATATTTAAGGAGAAGGAATTCTTCTGTCTTCCCTTGACATGACTATGGCTGTTGCTCAAACCTCAGCTTGGGAACACCATATCCATATGGTAATGAAAGCAGGGGATTTTTAAAAAGAGATAAGGTAGTTTTAATAGGTTTGTTTAAAGAATTCTTGGGAAATTTCTTAACAAATTGCACTTGTTTTATAAACCTTCCTACAGAGTTGTTTACCATTCATCATCATCACCACTTAATATTTGGAAGTGCCCAGAATATACAAGGTGCTATACAGCTGTTAAAACACTCCCTCCGCACAGCTGTTTAAAATTAGAATAGGTTTTTGCATAAGCCACTGCTGGAAGCTTTCCTCACCCCCACAGGCTGCAGGGGCCTGCATTCTGAACGTCCCATTACACGTTTCCACTCCAGTGAGCCTCTGACTTTAGCCCAGCAGCTCATCTCCATCCCTTTTTTTTTTTTTAATCAAGAATGTTTCAGGGAATCAAAAGAGGTTGGAAATTTTTTAACCTAGCAGAAGTACAGAGTCATATATTTTGCTATGAATATTATTATAGTATAGAAAATCCACTTTGCCTATTAGCATGTGGATAGGATGTGTGTGTCTGCACTCATAGCTTAAATGTTCAACCAGCCCTGTGGCTTTAGGGTAGCATTTTTGAAAGGTTAAACTACACTGCTTCAAAACTTACTCCAGGCACTACTTAGTTTTCCCTTTCCTTACCAGTTTTTAAAGAGTGTTGTATGTGAATACACTAGGTTGAGGTCCTCTGTTTTGGGCTAAGATCAAGGCAAAAGCAAGGTGTCATCCTACTCAGTGATTTGAATTGTAATAGTCGTCATTCCAATCTCTCCTCAATCCTCCTTGGGTCTACCCACACTCTCTGTATTTGAAAATCTTGTTTTTCTTGCTTTTCAGGAGCTTCACCTCTCTACTTACATATTATAAAGTATACATAAATCTTATCAATGAAAGATCCCTTCTGTCACCAGTGGCACCACCTTATGGTTTGCTGTGGTACTTTGCTGTGTATTCTGTGGCATCAATTACTGTGTAAATAAATTCATTTTAATATATACTAAAAACCAGACAAATGCTCGTCCTTTCAGCGACTTTACACACAGACATGCTGTGGAGGGTTTGGTTGCAGACCTGGTTATTCTTGTCCCTCAGCTGAGTGCCCTTCCATAAGAAAGGAAATGATGGCTTTCAGCCACTCTGCCCTCTGCACTCTGGTGTCCTCATCCCTTGTTAACATGAACCATATTGTCTCTTTATTTCCTCTCTTATCTGAGAAATCTAGGACCCATAAAGAGAGTGGAGGCGGTCAGCTTTCCCCATACTTCCGAAGGCTGCAGGTTTGCTGTGTGAGATCGCCCCCTGGTGTCCAGTCCCCCTTCGGGCTTCCTGAACGTGTACTGCATATTTGAGAAGTTTTGTTAGCTGGCTCTAGCTGACCCACTCAGTGGAAATCACAGAGCTGTGCAGATGTGAGCGGGGACAGGGCCTTGCACTGCACAATCTGTAGAATTCACATGCCGTCAATGTTCCTTAGGCATGTGGTCACACACAGGGTCCTGACAAGGCAGATAAGCTGATGTATGGACACTTCAGCAAAGGAGAAAGGAGGCTGCCTAGCTTAAGCTGGACGAGTCAGCAGTGCTAACAACAGCTACCATGTTACAATAGGGGAATGGATGAAAGAGCAAATGTAGATTCTAAATTTAGAGCAGATTTTACAGCTCCAAACCCTTCCCGTGGACACGGTCTTCAACCCAGTGTTTCTTCTCTTGTTTGTTAGCAAACACCCTGAAATTTACAAACATCATTTTTAAGGTATATGCCCGAAAAGTGGTTGCCAGACTCAAGTTTTGTGCTACTGAGGAGGAATTCCCATGTTGGTGTGGACCTAGAATGTCTCTGTATAGTGACTGGGCCCAGGAGGGTCAGCCACAACCAACTAGATGATCCTCAGGGACACTTCTCTGCCTGCTGCAGCTTTCTCCATTTGCTGCAGAAAAGCCTAGGGAACAGGCTAGTTGTCAAAAGAGCACTTCTGGGGGAGAGGAACCAAAGAAAGAAGTAAGCAGTTAGGGCTGAGAGGTCACAGAGACAGAGTGCGCTAGGGCTGAGTTACTATCTAAAGTTCTACTGGCATGAGTGGCCACTCCAGAACCCTAAGAGCGTATGGGCAAGTGGATAGTGGGACCAGTTCAGTTTTGGAGGGCCAGACTACAGGGGAGGTGGAAGAGTTTCTGTTTTTCAGTGGGGTCACTTTGTCCTTTGGTATAAGTGGAGAGCCTGCAGCTCCCACTTCTATCGCTTCACCCAGCATGGGACCCATTCCTGAGAACTCCATTAGTGGGTCCTCAGTGAGCCCACGCTTCTCTGCCTCTGGGATCTAGAAGTGATGAACCACTGACATATGGATGGGGCCTTGGCAGCTACGTGCCTGCAGAGTGGCTTCTTTTAACCCAGGTCACAGGGAATCTTGATTTCTTTCCTGTCTGAAGTGCATTGGTATGGGAAGCTCTCCAGGGCTTCAGGTTGTAAGTTCTTTGTCTCGTCTCCAGAAGCTCTTTGCCTCCTCTCCAAGGCCCCACAAATTATGCTTCCCTTTAAGTGAGCCTGCGCTCTTTCAGGGATGGAACTTCATTAGTGCCTCAGGAGCCAGGAACTGCAGTTGGCAGATCACAAGTTGTTGTGAAGAACAGCTCAAGGCAATTACAGCTGAAACCTAAAAATTGGATTTCACACTGGGTAGGGGGTAGAAGAAAGTTGGTTGCCAAGATCCAATTCTCTCAAATTGCAAACCTCTAAGAGGAAACAGGCTACCCAGACACAACACAACTTCCACGAGATCCCAGATAACTATGCACACACGCACACATACATCCTGGGTCTCTTTTCTCTGAAAGGAGCATGGAAGCAACTGTAAGGCTGAATGGTGCTGGTCACCAGCCTCAGCTTGAGAATCTGGGGACTGGAAGGGCTTCTGAAGAATCTGTACCTATGGTTGTCAGGGGCCCCTAGAGAAGTAACTCACCTGTCAGAGGGGAGTGGAAGGAGTTGGGTCTGTCCCCACCACCCCTATCTATTGCTCACCAGCCCATTTTTGAGCTGAAGTCAAACAGCAAAAGCCTCCAAACCTGTGGTTCATCTTTCCCCTCCTCTTCTCACTCAAGTACTTTTCTTTGCACCACTCTCCACCAAAGACCCAGGGGTATATCTACAACCACTCTAGGCCCAGCTTGACAGGGCCAGCCCTATGCCTCTCCCCATTTTGGTCCAGTCTGTCTCCAGCTACTACAGGTGTCCACCTCACCCCAGCTCTGCCTTGTTGATGCCTCTTGAGGCTTAGGACATAGCCCACCGTGAGCACTGAGCTCTGTAGGCTACCCCCCTCAGGGGTTGGGGGCTCTGAGCTTCTTAGCATCCCCCACTGACTCTTCCTTTTCTGGCCTGGACACTGCTCCAGAGAGCCCCCAAACCACAGATTATTGAGAGTGTTACAATAGACAAGCACTCATTTCATCCTTACAACCACCCCAAGTGATGGCTCCATTCTTCCTTAATTTCAAGTGAGGAAGATGAGGCCCTCTGTGTGACTTCTAGTCTAGTGCCCTTTCTTCCACCCATTCCTGCCATCTGTGTAAGGACACCAGGAGAACTTTTGGAGCTAACAGGAAAGTAGAGAGCTGGGGAGCACTTCCTGGAGATTTTCAACTGGTGTGCCATGAGAGGATCTTAGGTGTACCACAATAATTTTTAAAGGTCATTAATTAAATTATTTTTGAAAAGTTCAAAGCACAGTAAGTATATTCTTTTTTTCACTCCTTTTTTTGATCAACATAATTTAAGTGTGCTGTGGAAGTTCAAGTTCAAGTTTGCCATGAGATAAAGATTGAAAAGCACTGGTCTACAGCTTTGAAGGAGGGAGGCCTTTTTTGCTTCTGTTGTTTGATTCATTGAGTACTCCATGCTGGGTGCCCAGTAGTGGGCATGGCCAGCAGGAACCCTGCCCCAAGTTTGACAGGCAGAACAGGAAGGCCAGCTGGAAAGGGAGTATAGGGAGCAAAGGCCCTTAAGGGTTCACTGAAAAATCACAGAGTTGTGGTAGATTGGTTAACCGGAGAAAAGACAAACAATTTTATTTTAACAAGTATACACGGGAACCTTCAAAATGAATATTTAACTCCCCAACAGTGTTCAGAAACTTATATGCCTTCTGGTAAAATGGGTCATGGGAGAGGGGAATGAGGAATTCTGTCGAGACTCAGTAAAGATTACTAGGGAAGACGAACGGATGGGAAACAAAGATGAATTGGTAAGTCATTCTCTTTGGAATTTGAAGTAAGCTTACGAGAGTCCTAGTCTTATTGGGGGGAGAAGAAAAGAACATATTTTCTCCTTGGTGGGTCTAGATCTTAGGCAGATAAACCTCAACTTTTTTTGGAGAGCTAATAGTGGGGTTAGGGAGGAAGGTCAGAAACTTTGAGGCTTCTTCAGACAGTCTAGCTTGTCAAAATGTCCTATTATTGGTTTCTGAACCCCAATAGGCACAAGGGACAGAAGCACCTCCCACTGCTGTGTGCCTAGGGGACAGATCACAGGATGAGGCCAGGGTCTGGAAAGAACCATCTTCCCTGGAAACCACAGGCCCATCTGCAGGGCCAAGCATTCATCCTGAAGACAAAGGCAAGGACCTCTGGAAGCCCATTCTGGGCCCTAGGATGCAAGAGCCCCAGACAGGTCAGCATCATGCAGGCTCCCTCTCAGCACCCACCCAGGCTGGCCACAGCAACTCTGTGCCTCTCTCTGGAAGCCAAAAACAGGTTGGGAGGGATCTTGAATTGATTTTGTTTTTTTGTTTTGTTTTATTTTTGAGACAAGGATCTCTGGCTGGGTGACCATAGCTCATTGGTTAGGGTGCCGGCCACATGCTCCAAGGCTGGTGGGTTTGAACCCAGCCCAGGCCTGCTAAACAACAACAACAAAAAAAGCTGGGCAATGTGATGGGCGCCTGAGTCCCAGCTATTAGGGAGTCTGAGGCAATAGAATCGCTAGAGCCCAAGAGTTTGAGGTTGCTGTGAGTTATGACATCATGGCACTCTACCAAGGGTGACAAAATGAGACTCTGTCTCAATAAAAACATAATAATAATAATAATAATAATAATAATAAAGAATCTTGGGCAGCACCTGTGGCTCAGTGAGTAGGACGCAGGCCCCATATACCAAGAATGGCGGGTTCAAACTCGGCCCCCGCCAAACTGCAACAACAACAAAAGAAAACAATAGCTAGGGGATGGCTCCTGTGGCTCAGTGGTAGGGTGCCAGCCCCATATATCGAGAGTGGCAGGTTCAAACCCAGCCCTAGCTAAACTGCAACAAAAAAATAGCCGGGCATGTGGCGAGCGCCTGTAGTCCCAGCTTCTCAGGAGGCTGAGGCAAGAGAATTGCCTAAGCCCAGGAGCTGGAGGTTGCTGTGAGCTGTGACATCACAGTACTTTACCGAGGGTGACAAAGTAAGACTTTTTCTCAAATAATAATAATAATAAGAAGAAGAAGTCTCACTCTGTTGCCCCAGACGAGAGTTGTCAGCCTAGCTCACAGCAACCTCAAACTCCTGCGTTTAAGCAATCCTTCTGCCTCAGCCTCCCCAGTAGCTGGGACTACAGGTGCCTTCCACGATTCTATTTTTAGTAGAGACAGGGTCCCACTTTTGCTTAGTCTGGTTTCAAACTCCTGAGCTGCAGGTACCCTCCCACCTTGACCTCCCAGGTGGGAGCCACTTCTCCTGGCCTTAAGCATTTACTTAACCTCTGTGAACATTTACCTCATCTGTAGAATGGGGCCTTGCCTGCCATCCCCTCCTAGGCCAGAAGCTCCAAGGATGGGTCTGTGAGGTAACATTTATGCACATGCATTAGCCTGAGTTATTAAGAAACAGAGCACACCTGAGGCCTTCAGAAGGTGGCTAGGGAAGGGAGAAGGGCATTTCTAGTAAAGCTGGTCATAGCTGGAAACAGTGGCTTCTGTAGGGAAGGCGATTGCCTTGAAGGGGTAGTCTAAGGGGCAGTGGGCCCCACCCTCAGGATCGACACATCTCTGATTTTGCCCACTTTCTTGACTTCAACCAACTTCCAGTCAGTACACCCTGCCTTGCAGAAGATCCCAGCCTGAGACAGGGTTCTCTTCTTCAGAACGCCTGCCTATGTGCCTGGTGGGGCAGGCTTACCAGAGGTCTGTTTGAATGAGATCTGTCCAGGAACCCCCTGGGGTGCAAAATGTACCTGAGGTGAGGAGAATGGAGAACCGGGGGATCCTCCTTTTAGGGGGAGTCTGTCTCTAGAAAGACAGCCCCAGGGGTGCTTCCCATTGACTAGCTTAATTTAATCTTTACCATACTTCCATCAGGTAGTTTCTAGAAGTATCCCATTTTATCCATGAGAAAACAAGTCAGAGAGGTTTTGTAAATCCTTGATAAAGGAAGGAGGCGGCCTGCCTCCACCTCCCAGCATCTGGGTCTGGTGGCTGACCTCCCTCACTCTCTGGCCGTCCAGTATTGTCAGTGGCCTCTTGGTGTCCAGAGAAGAAAACCCAAGTGCAGAATCTATGTCCCACCACCTCTTCCTGCTCACTGCTGACCACACCCCCATGGCAGCCTCAGCCCTCCAGACTGGCCTCCCTGCTGCCCTGTCAGACACGCATTGAGATTGTTCGTACCCACATTATTCCTATCCTTTTTCTCCCTGTTGTTCAGGGCCCCATTCAGCCGAGAAGCTTTTGGGGTGACTCCAGCTGGCCATGTTTCCTCACGCATCTGAAATTACCAACTTGCCCCACATTTTCAGCTCCTGTGAGTGTGTGTCTGTGTCTATGTGTTTATCTGCATCTATGTCTGTATGTGTCTGCGTCTGTGTGTGCACCTGTGTACGTGTGTACCTGTCTGTGTGTCTGTGTGTGCACCTGTCTGTTGTCTGCATCTGTGTCTGTTTGTATGTGTGTGTGTCTGCATCTGTGTGTGCATCTGTCTGTGTGTGTGTACCTGTCTGTGTGCCTGTGTGTGGACCTGTGTCTGTTGTCTGCGTCTGTGTCTGTTTGTATGTGTGTGTGTCTGCGTCTGTGTGTGCTCCTGTGTCTGGTTCTGCATCTGTGTGTTTGTCTGTGTCTGTATGTCTCTGTGTGTCTGTGTGTGTGTCTGCCTACATCTACATGCAGCCTCTTCCCTTCCTCTGAGCATGGGGGGGAGGGGGGAGAGACAGGGGTGTGGTGAGGGCGTGCATGGCTTTGGGGGCTCAGCCTGCTGTCCTATCTGATTCACGCTAGCAGGGAGGGAGCAGGAAGGGAACTGCTCCTGGAGGCCCTAAAGTGCCAGGCCCCAGGCCAGGCTCACTCACACATAGCCTCATCTGATCCCCACTACTGCCCTCTGACACCCACTTCACAGATGAGGCAGTTGAAAATCAGAGCAGGTAAGTGGTAGGGCTGAGATTCAAACTCAGGCTTGGCAGATTTGGCAACCACTTTAGGGGTCCTGTTTTCGTGCCAGTGGATAGGCCTGGACCCTGTGGGCTTTCACTCCCACTATGATACACCGGGATACCCAAGGAAGGCTTCCTGACAGGGCCAGGGTGTGGGTGGGAAGAAAGGGGCAGATCCAGAACCAGCCAAGCAGAGAAGGCAGATTCCTGGCATTCTGCCTATAGAGCAGGCTCCCTTTCCCATCAGCCCTTCACTGAACTCCTGTAAGCTGGGCAGGCTCAGGACACTGGCTCTGGCTATCTTTGGACATTCCAGAGCAGATTTGCCTCCATAGGTTGGGGGAGACTAGACTTACCAAACAAGTAAACCCCAGCCCCACCTGCCCAGCCCCACTGGGACTGCTGCTGGAACCAAAAAGGCAACCTACTGGCCAACAGCCACCATAGAAGCAACAGACAATATTTTCCTTTTTTTCTTTTTCTTTTCTTTTATAATTTCTGGTTAAAAATCTGGTCTCCATTCATCTATCCCTTCTCCCACTTCGCCATGGTAATCATGGTTGTAAAGCCCCATGTTCATGCGGATATATGCAAGACACACACATGTGCCCACAGGGTTCCACCCAGTTCCCAGATGGGGGTCTTACAAGGCCACGTGCTGTGGCTCACGCCTGTAATCCTAGCACTCTGGGGGGCCTAGGCAGATAGATCGCCTGAGCTCATGAGTTCAAGACCAGCCTGAGCAAGATCCCCGTCTCTTAAAAATAGTCAAGCATAACAAGGGTATATGTTAAATCTACTAAGTGTAGAATATAAATATCTTAACACAATAAGTAAGAAAATGAGGTGAAGGCTATGTTAACCAGTTTGATGAAAGTATTTCAAATTGTATATAAAACCAGCACATTGTACCCCATAATTGCATTAATGTACACAGCTATGATTTAATTTAAAAAAAAAAAAAATAGCCGGGCGTTGTGGCGGGCACCTGTAGTCCCAGCTACTGGGGAGGCTGAGGCAAAAGAATTACTTGAGTCCAAGAGTTTAAAGTTGCTGTGAGCTGTGACGCCGTGGCGGTCTACCAAGTGTGACAAAGTGAGATTCTGTCTCAAAAAAAAAAAACAAAACTCTGCAAATTGCTTTTCTCACTTAACAATACACTATGCACATAGTACTTCCTAAAAGACAGCTTCTCTCACTAAAAATGGTGGCATTATATAACATACGTGAGTACAAATTATATTATTTCAACTTGTGGGACATTCAGTCACATACTCACCGGGATGGCTAACTAACAAAATATGAGAAACTACAGCACTCTCCTGAGTACTATAAAGGGAGACGCAGAGATACATGAACTATCAGGTGGTCTCCTCAAATATTTAATAAAATTAGAGTTTAAAATCTCAGGGGGGTTTCTGGGGAGAGAAACTTTATAAATTGTTTCTCACAGTCACTTGGAAGAATGAATAGATAAAAGAAACCCAGAAATACTTGAAATCTAAAGCATATGAAAAAGCTGTGATCAATAAAATAGTGTGATACAGATATAGGTACAAAAAAAAAAAAAAAAGTCAATGTAATGGAATAAGCAACCTAAAAATAATATCTAGTATGAAAATGATATCTGTAAAAATGTAATGAAGGATCGGTAAGACCTCACAATATGGGAAGGGAAGGAAGTCTTATCCTATAAATTGGTCAGCCATTTGGAAAAAAATAATCTGCATACTGTAAACCAATATAAATCCAGATCAAACGAAGAGTTACATGCCACAAAAGAAAGAAAAGAAGAAAAGAAACCTTAGGAACTAGGAAGATTGATAAGTCAATACCTATTTTACCTTTTGTTGAGAAAGGACTTACTAAGCTGGAAGACAGGAGGAGGCATCTGAAAGGGAGGGATCAATAGATTTGACTGAAGATGGTAAACCTTTGTCCATTGAAAGCAGTAGAAATAGAATTGAAAAGTAAAGAACCAGGAAAACTATTTCAACAAATATGACAGACATAGGGTTAAAATCTTGACTTGTAAAGAACTGATAGAAATTGTTGGGAATACAAAACAATAGACAGATGAGAACACAGGTCACAGAAGAATACAAATGTTTAACCTTTCTGGAAATCAAGAGAAATAAACTAAGATGGCATATCTAAAAAACATTTTAATAGCCTTTTCTGATTATAAAAGTAATATCTATCTATGGCAGAAAATTTGGAAGATAAAGTTAACCCACAAGGTCACCCAGAAATGACTACCACTAACATTTGCTGTATATCCTGCAAGTGTTGTTTACTCTGCCTTCTCTCTCTGTTTTTTTTTGTTTGTTTTGAGACAGAGCCTCAAGCTGTCACCATGGGTAGTAAGCTGTGGCATGACAGCTCACAGCAACCTCCAACTCCTGGGCTCAAGTGATTCTCCTGCCTCCACCTCCCAAGTAGCTGGGACTGCAGGCGCCCACCACAACGCCTGGCTATTTTTTGTTGTAGTCATTGTTGTTTGGTGGGTCCGGGCTGGATTCGAACCCGCCAGCTCAGGTGTATGTGGCTGGTGCCTTAACTGCTTGAGCCACAGGCGCCGAGCCTGCCTTCTCTTTTTTAATTAAGATCATATTGTCGGCATCCCATTTTCTACCTATCAAATTAACAAAGCTTTTTTTTTTTTTTTTTTTAAGCATATACTCAATGCTGGTGACAGTGTATATGGTTCAGCCAATGTTGGTGCAATCGAACTGGATGGAAAGTTGGGGTATCAGGCAAGGGCTGACCCCAGGTGGGGTGTAGAGATTTTAGATCCCCAAGGTCAAAATGCCATAGTCACCAGGGAGCTATTCAGAACAACAGATCGTCCACAACCAGTGAACTCAGAGGCACCTTCATCTGATCCTGCAGTTATTCTGAGCTTGCCCAGTTGCCGAGGTTCAGATCCCAAATCCAACTCTAGCTAACCGTGTGTCGTTCGGCGTTCTCTGAGCCTTGGTTGCAGTGGGAATTCTTACCTTACGGGGTGATTGTTGGGGTCAAAGGACATAGCCAAGCCACTGTGTTTAGCCCACTTCCCAGCATAGTAAGTGCTCAAAAAGACAAACTTTGAGTGGGTATTAGCTTTCTGGTTTTTATAACTAAGGACTATCAAGAGATTTTTTTCCTGAACAAAGGCACTATGGATTCAAATGTCTGCTTTGCGAGAGTCAGAGAGCTACTTGCAGCTTTCCAAATATCCCCTGGCTGGATTTCAGAAAGCCTTGTTAACAGTCCTCTCTCTGAACACCCCCTACCTGCCCAAGGCGACATAGCATATTAGAGGCAGACATAGGTTCGGGCCCCTGAATCCAAGACCGCCTTCTCCCCTACAGTCTTGACCTGGACTGGGGATATGCCAGACACAGCAGTGAGCTGATGAGGGTAGGGGCTGCAGTGGGAGAGTGCAGATGAAAGCAGCTGTTAGGGGCACCTCTCGCCCTGGCCAGAGGCTCCCAGGGCTCATTGTGTCCAGAGCATCACTTCCTTCAGCCCAGACCCTCCCCTTCTCAGAGTTTGCTGTCAGGCCATCATTCCCCTCCCTCCTGACTCTGTGCCTTGGCATAATAAATGCTTTGGTCAAATGTATTTTATTTTATTTTGGGGAAAGTCATTAAACTACTTCTGCGGAAACATTTTAATTGAATTAGATTGTTTTGTGATTGTAATAAATGTTAATTAATTGAGTGGGCTGGGTGTCCTTGGATCTAGCTGGCTTCTCCCAGTTTAATTAGGAGGTAAATGTGGACTTACTTCTTTTTGCCATGAGTGTGTGGTTTAAATTCATCTTTTGTGCTAATAAAGTGATCGGGCGAATGCAGGGAGCAGATTATTTCTTATGTCTGAAATTTAATAGCCTGCTTAGCTCACAGAGCCAAGTGGCAGTCTCTGCTTTGGTATCATCAGGGCGTGACCCAGTTCTCCTGTCTTGACTTAATGAGATTTCTCCATTTCTCTTGGGAAAAGAAAGAAGTTTTAAGTTTTGCAAACATACCAGTCCCCTTGGGGGATGAAGGTGCTGGTTCCCCTGGGCACAGCCAGCCTGAGAGGCAGGTGCTCTGCAAGGCACCCAAGACTCCCACGTTATTCATCCACCCCTGGGGCAGGCAGGCATTGGACACTTACTGAAGCTCAGAAAAGCCAAGAGACCCTGGAAGCCTGCTAATCATAGAGATGCAGAAACTATAGCCCAAAAAGAAAGGGGTATGCCCAGGGCCACACAGTGTGGCTCTGGGACAGTAACACCTACATTCTACCACATCTTTGACTAAGAACAGCTTGGATCAACCAACACTGCATGAGCCTGCCCCCTTGCCCCTGGGCTAGGTGTGAGGGTAAAGCCAGGCCCACGGTCCTCAAAATATTGATAGTAATGCTTTTGTATACTGGGTAACAACAAAAGGATCCACTTAACATAGAAGGTAATGTGGGGGGCCAGCGCTATTACCTTGATTTGTGGGTAGCAAAGACAGTCTGGGGAGCCTTCTGAGAGAAGAGGTGTCTGCGCTGGGTTTTGAAGAATGAATACGAGTTCCCCAGGTGGACAAAGTGTGGAAGTTACTCCAGACAGCAAGAACATGTTTAAAGCCAAGTTCATTCTGGCATAAGAGCCACAGGAGGCTCTCAGCAAAGACAGGACATGCTAGATTTATACCATAGGAAAGGTTTCCTTAGGCTATATAGCAAAGACCCAGAGAGGTAATGTAAGGGAGAGACAGCCAAGGGAGAGTCTGAGAGCCCCCAGCTCAGCTCACTGGCATGGTAATGGTAGAGCAGGGCCAGATTCTGGAAATATTTAGTAGTAGACTCAACAGTTCTTGGTTGTCCAGGTGGTTGTGCATCCTGAGGAGGCCCTAAGAGGGAGCAGGTGAGGAGGAAGGAAGGGGTGGTGTGCTCCCTCATAGACAAGTTCCTCGGCACCTGAGTGGGTCGTCCTCCCTGAGTAGAGCTGCAAGGTGCTAGGACTTGCAGTAGCAGTGACGGCTGGCATTGAGCACTTCTTCAGGCCAGATACCATTCCCAGTGGTTTGCCTGTGTGATGCGTTTACTCTTCAGGACAACCTGTGAGGTAGATCCTGTTCCTACCCAATTTCATCAGTGAAACCGCTGGCGTGGAGATGGTTGATAACTTGCCCAGGGTCTCAGCTCAGGAAGAGGAGAATGGGAGACTGTGAGCTCTCCTAGCCTGAGCCAGAGCCCCTCTGATCTACCCTAAATGATGCAAGCTCAGCATTCAAATGGGGCTTCATTAACTCTTTAGCCGGTATTATCCATTACGAGGACAGCAAGAGTCTAGATTTTCCTTTGAGAAGTCAAAAGACCTCACCAGCACCAAGCATCATTCCCCAGGAGCACAGAGCCCTGACCCAGGCAGCTTGTCCCTTCGTTATCCGTGCCCAGGGCCCTCCTGTCTGGCAGGAGGAGGTAAAGAGCCAGGCCAGGAGTCTTACTTGAAGGCCCCACAGCATAGCAAGAAGGGCCTGGCCCAGACATACTGACTACATGTGTGACCCTAGGCAAGTCCCTTCCTCTCCAGGCCTCAGGAACTGAGGAGTCTGCATCAGCCCCTCTCAGGGCTGCCCTGGGGTCCTGAGAGGCCAGGTAGAACTCCCAGCACACAGTAGTTGATGGCTGCTGTAATATGGCCGCCTGTGCCTTGCTCCCAGGTTTCTCAAGTCCCAGGGGATCTGAGGACATAGCACACAGAAAAGTGTCTTCACAGGGTCAGCCACCAACACTAGAAAGTGGCCCCAGTCCCTGCTGTGCAGAAGTCAACCTTGCTACTTGTGGAGCCCCTTTCTTCTCAGGTCCTCTGCCCTTCACAAACCCTTGGTTTGCTGGGAGCCTCCCCAATACGTCTACCCATGCCTGGCAGGACTGTGTTCATTCTACAAGTCCTCCTCCCACCTTCTCCCCAAGCCTATTGAGCTTCTCCCCACCTGCTCTTTGGCTGCTCTGTGGGTGTCTGCCTCAACTCTGCCCTACTCTGCCTCTGGGCGCAGTCTGAGACTGGAGAGCTCCCAGGGCAAACTGACACCTTTGACTTGCCCCAAGCCTGCAAGCCCTTCCTGAGGTAGCTCCGGCTGAGGGTTGTGGACGGATGGTGAGGATTCACCCTCCAACACACACACACTATCTGGTCCCTCTCCCCATTTTGTGATCATAGCTGGTGTTCACCCTAGCTCTGGCCCCATCTGCCTCTGGGGCCTCTCCTCTCTCTGCCCTTCCCCTTATTGGGCTGTTCCAAATCTTATTCAGCCCCTGAGGCATCCCAGCCTGGCCCCTATCACTGGGGCATACCCTGACTTGGGGGCAGGGCCTCGCACCAGGCAAGGTGCCACTACCCCACCACTGTGCCCTTGTCCCTAGGGAAACAGAGGCGCATGGTTCAGGAGTTGGTCATGTACTGGCTCCAGGAGACTCCCACAAAATCCAGGCAGGGAGCAAACCTCAATCCTTCCCAGGAGGCCGGGAAGGTGGGCCCTGAAAAGCAGGATTGAGAAGCTTTTCCCTCCCATCCTCATAACAGCACAAAGTAGCAGGGTCAACGGGTCCCCATTTGGTAGGTTTCCTGCCCTCCTTTCCCCTCCTCCTCTGGCAGGATAGACCAGCTGTTGGTGCCAGATTAATGGCCACAATTAAAAGCAAAATGCCCTCGCTGTGGCCCACTGTCCTCCCACACCTGTGAGCCTGGAGGCTGAGCTCTAAACCCAGGAATGGGAGATTTGTAATGAAATCAGACAGGCCTCTTAACCGCTGATGGTATCAGAGCTCAGGGGAGATGCAGACTTATTTCCTAATCTCCTGTGGAGCATCTGTCAGCCCCGCCACACAGCAATGTCATTCTTGCATGCAGCAAGGACCTTTCATGGGCCAGACTGTCAGCTGCCTGCCTGGCTGCCTGCCTGCCTCCCCCTCCTCTCCCGCAGCCCCTTCCTCTTTCCTGGGCTCAGGCTGCGTGACGTTCACACATACACCCACACTCACCCTCACACATGTACTTTCATCCATACACAGCTACCCACCTCATTCGTAACTCGCCTGCTGTGCCCAACTGCATTGACAGACAAAAGAGAAAAATGAGAATATCTCTTTAGCAGTGTTGGAAAACAGAGAAGGGTATCATTGATAAAGCAGTCATCCTGAAGGATTCCCAGAAGCTGAGAAGCAGACGAGAACAAGACGGGACTCTCGCTGCTGCATAGCCCAGGACCCACTGGAAAACCCTGGGGTCTGGTTTTCCTACTGGAGCCCGGGGAGCTCCCCAGCTCTGGGGAGCAGATTGAGCAAAGGAGCAGCAGCTGCCTGGTGAGCTGTATCCAGCCTGACCTCTGCCCCAGGGCTTTATTGAATGGAGACCACATGCTGAGTCAGAAAGGGGTTTGGGCAGCCTGCACAGGACAGAGAGTAGGACCCCATAGTCACTACAGAGGGACAGCAAGGGGCTAGAGTCTTGGCCCAGCATTAGCAGCCCCTACCACATGGACACTCAGGTCCCATCAGCAGACTCTGGAGAAGGGGGTTGTGCAGCTGGCTGGAGCGGTGGGTTGACCCTCCCATACACACTCTACCTCAACCCTGGCCTGCTAGTGCCGGCAGCACTCCATGACACGTGAGGCACAAGAACCCTATGGCTCCTGTCCCCACATGGCCATCTGCTCCCAGCTCATGCCGAGGGAAGGAGGGGGCTCTTCTGCCCACGTCCTCTAACAGGGGCCAAATTAGATCGGGAAGGGGGCATGCTACAGCCCCCTTCTCCACACACGCGATAGAGCTGAGCTTGTTAAAGGCTCTGAGCTGCCTCACAGTAACTTTTATTCTATAATTTACATTCAGTGCAGTTACAGATCTTAAGTGTTCAGTTCAATGAATTTTGACAAATGATGACACCCATATAACCGGCAGCAAGATGGAGACATTTCCATCACTCCAGAAAGTGCCCTCCTGCCTCTGGCCCCCGACCCCACAGGCCACCACCTAGTTTAGTGTTGCCTGTTTTAAAACTTCCCATAAATGGATTTGCATATAATATGTGCTCCTTTGGGCCTGACTTAAGAATATATTGATTATAATTTGTTTATTTTTCTGCTGGTAAATATTTAGGTTTTTGTAGTTTTTACTATGAACAAAGCTGCTATGAACATTTGTGTACAAGTCTTTTTGTGAACATGCTTCACGTTTTTCCTAGGCAAGTATACCTAGAAATGGAATTTGTAGGTATGTGCACACAGCCAAACTGTTTTCCCAAGCAACATATAAGAGTTACTATTTCTCCACATCCTCACCGTAATTGGATGTTGCTTCTAAAAGAACTTTTAAAACTTTGATTTAACTCAGCACTGCCCACAGTAATTGAGCCACTGAACATTTAATAAAATAGTCCTTTTTAACATCCCATGGAACTAGTGTTCTATAAAATTTACTTTGGACAATGAGGATATAGGCCTACATTTATAACTAGGAGAGGCAGAAATATTAGCTACAGCAGTAAATCACCAGGCATATCAGAAGGAGATGCTCAAAAGGGGACAAAGCTGAGGAATCAGAAGAAATGGCCTCCATGGAAAAGGACCGAGTATAGGCAAAATCAGCCTAACTGTGAGACTCACAAGGATGTCGCATGGATAAAATTAGACAGAGAAGGCTAGTGTGAAAGAGAAAGGGAACTTGGAAGTTACCAACATGACTGCCAAAATGAAAACCTTAGCAATTAATGAAGCACATAATAAACTCTGCTCCAAACTAAAGATACTTGTGGTTACAAACAGTGAAGGTGTCACCTTCCCTCTTTCCTCTCTGAAACCAATGAAAAACCTTAAGAAGAATGAGAAACAGGAGGGGAAAAAATGCTTATGTACCATGAAACTAGGATACGCATAACACTAAAATATAATGTACAAGTGCCATAAAAATTTGGAACCAGGTAGGAGAGAATACTGAGAGTACACACTCCCTGAGAACCAGGAGGATGAAAGCCAAAGGCTCCCTTGGAATAGCAAGGTCGAGTGTTTGGATGGGCTTCAGAACCCTCCTGAACACCACCTGACCATGCGGCCTGGTGGGGAGGGAGTGCTGAAAATGAGAACACACAGGTCGCCCTCCTGGCTTGAAGCTAGGTGGTGGTCTGGGAACACACAGGTCGCTGTCCTGGCGGGAAGGGGAGGGGTGACCATGCACACACCTGGGAATTCTGGGGGCTGGACTGTGGGCATCCTGTTCTCTGGGGCAAAATCACATCGCCAGGGGAGAGTGTAGATTAGAAAGTATATTAATTCTATGGCTACTGTAATAAATTACCATGAGCTTGGTAGCTGAAAACAACAGAAGTTTAATCTCTCACAGTTCTGGAGCCAGAAGTCCTAAATCAGTATTGCTCAAACCAAGGAGTTGTCAGGGTAGAGCTCCCCCAGAGCAGTGTTTTCAACCATTTTTATCTCACAGCACGGCACACTTAAATGATCAAAAAAAAAAAAAAAGAGTAAGAAGGGCAGTGCCTGTGGCTCAAAGGGGTGGGGCGCTGGCCCCATAAGCCAGAGGTGGGGGGTTCAAACCCAGCCCCAGCCAAAAACTGCAAAAAAAAAAAAAAAGAGTAAGAAAACAATATGCTTCTTGTGTGTGGAACTTCTTTCGAAAATAATTTAATTAATGATCTTTAAACTCTCTTGCAGCACACTTAAGATGCTAGAGGCTCAGGAGAGAGTCTATTCCTTCCTTTTCCCAGCTTCGGGTGGTGGCCCACACTCCTGCCTCAGTGGTCATATTGTCCTCTCCTCCTCTGTAGGTCAAATGATTCTCTGGCCACTTTCTTATTACAACACTTATGATGGCATTTAGGGCTCACCTAGATAATGCAGCATAATTTCTCCATCTCAAGGTCCTTGATTTAGCCACATATGCAGAGTCTGCCATTTAAAGTAACATGGAGAGGCTTGGCGCTCAGTGGTTAGGATGCCAGCCACATACATCGAGGCTGGCGGGTTCAAGCCCAGCCCTGGCCTGCTAAACAACAATGACAACTGCAACCAAAAAACAGCCAGGCTGTAGTCCCAGCTGCTTGGGAAGCTGAGGCAAGAGAATCATTTAAGCCCAAGAGTCTGAGGTTGCTGTGAGCTGTGACGCCACAGTTCTCTACCGAGGGCAACATAGTAAGACTCTGTCTCCAAAAAAAAAAAAAAATTAATTAATTAATTAAAAAATAAAGTAACATGGACAGTTTGCAGAGATTAGGGCCTGGTATCCTTGGAGACCATTATTCAGTCCATACGGAAAGTCTTTCAAGGCACTGTTCCATGACAGGGCCATATATGCAAAGTGACCTCCAAATGCCAATAGAGCTGAGAAACCAAGGATTGAGGCAGGCAAATCTAATTTGTTGGTAGAGAATGATTTATTAGGGCGTCTCACAGGCGAAAGCTTGGTCTTGGCTGGCTGCAAGATAGGTAGATCTTTGCTGCCCCCCAGGGTTTATATCTTGGGGGAAAAGTATACATTGCTGTAGAAGGAATGTATAGAGGGCTGAATTACAGCCTATAAGGGATGCAGCAATATCAAGGGTTGTTGGACAACCCTTTGGAGAACAGGTGAGACAATGATAGGTGTTTCTACATAAAGAGTAATCATCCAGGGCAGTGCCTGTGGCTCAGTGAGTGGGGTGCCCGTCCCATGTACTGAAGGTGGTGGGTTCAAACCCAGCCCCAGCCAAACTGCAACAACAACAAAAACAACAACAGCAACAACAACAACAACAAAATAGCCGGGTATTGTGGTGGGCGGCTGTAGTCCCAGCTACTCAGGAGGCTGAGGCAAGAGAAGCACCTAAGCCAAGGAGCTGGAGGTTGCTGTGAGCTGTGACGCCAAAGCACTCTACTGGGGGCATCAAAGTGAGACTCTGTCTCAAAATAAAAAGGAGTAAACATCTCCTGGACATTTGATAGGCATCCCCAGAGTTGGAGCTGGTTAGGCAGATTAGCATTCAAAAATAAAGTCACTCTTGTCCCCACAGACACAGACCAAACCAGCACTAACTTCTCTGGCTCCTCCTCCATACTATTCTTCTATCAAAACCTAATTCAAAAAGACTTTTTTTTTTAAATTTCTTTCTTTTTTATTTATTCATTTTATTATTTTTTAATATTTTAATTTTTTATTGTTAAATCACAGCTGTGTACATTAGTACAATCAAGGGGCACAATGTGCTAGTTTCATATACAATCTGAAATATTCTCATCAAACTGTTCAATGTAGCCTTCATGGCATTTTCTTAGTTATTGTATGTAGACATTTGTATCTGTATTTAGTAGGTTTAGCCTGTACCCATTCTAAACAATT
>CAUYPK010138304.1:0-10859 GCA_963574355.1 Loris lydekkerianus
TTTTTCCACACAATGGCTTTCACTTAGCCCAGCTCAGTGGCTCCTTTTGGGGCCCCAGACAATGCCCAAAGTTCTCCACACTTTTGCTCAAGCTCTCCCCAGTGCAGCTCAACTGAGCGCCAAGTCCAAGAACACCAAAAAGGTTCACAGGTAAGGCCTTTCCGGTTTGCAGTCTCACTGCTGCTTGTACTCACGGTTGCCGGCGTGATTAGGTTGATTGAACACACACAGCCACTTGCCAGTTTTCCACTGTTTTTGTCTTCCTCCTATGGTTGAGAAGTCCCTTGCTGGCTCCCTGTATCCTCAAAGGGATGATCATAGGCGGATCCCACCGGCCAGAGATGTCTGGAGTCTTGTTTCCCCAGATTCTCCAAGCCCAGTTACAGGGAAGCTGTTACTCAGCCACCATCTTTAATCCACTCTCTGCAGTGGCCTTCTAAGTGGTCTCCCTATGTTTGTTGTTCTGTCCCCTCTCCCCTCACTACAGTCCATTTTCAACATAGCTTCTTCTTCTTCTTCTTCTTCTTCTTCTTCTTCTTCTTCTTCTTCTTCTTCTTCTTCTTCTTTTTTCCTTTTTAGACAGAGTCTCACTCTATTGCGCTGGGTAGAGTGCCATAGCTCTTAGCTCACAGCAACCTCCAACTATTGGGCTCAAGCAATCCTCTTGCCTCAGCCTCCTGAGTAGCTGGGACCACAGGCCCCCACCACAATGCCTTGCTGTTTTTGTTTTTTTGGGTTTTTTTTGCTTTTTTTTTTTTAGTGGATATGGAGGTCTTGCTCTTGTTCAGGTTGTACTTGAACTCCTGAACTCAAGTGATCCACTTGCCTTGGTTGGTGTCCGAGAATGCTGGGTTTACAGAGGGAGCCACCTTGCCTGGCCAAAAAAGCCATTTCTTTTAAAAATGCCTGGGCATGGTGGCTCATGCTTGTAGTGAAGCATGTAGGGAAGTAGAGGCTGGTGGATCCTTTGAGGGTGAGAAGATCCCTTGTATCTAGCCTGGGCAACACAGCAAGACCCTATTGCAACAAAAAAATTAAAAATAAATAAAATAAAAACGTATGACTTTTCACTCCTTTAATCCTAGTACTCTGGGAGGCCGAGGTGGGTGGATTGCCTGAGCTCACGGGGATGAGACCAGCCTGAGCAAGAGTGAGATCCTGTCTCTAAAAATAGGTGGGCGTTGTGGCTCCCAGCTACTTGGGAGGTGGAGGCAAGAGGATCACTTGAGCCCCAAGAGTTGAAGGTTGCTGTGAGCTATTATGACTCTACCCAGGATTGACTTTGCCTCTCTCTTTTTTTTTTTTTTTAGACAGAGTCTCAAGCTGTCACCCTGGGAACAGTGCTGTGGCATCACAACTCACAGCAACCTCCAACTCTTGGGCTCAAGCAATTCTCCTGCCTCAGCCTCACAAGTGGGACTAGTCATAATGCCCAGCTTGAGACAGAGTCTCAAAGTTGTGGCCCTGGGTAGAGTGCCATGGCCTCATCATAGTTCACAGCAACCTCCAACTCTTGGGCTCAAGTGATCCTCTTGCCTCAGTTTTCAGTATTTTTAGTACAGACAGAGTCTCACTCTTGCTCAGGCTGGTCTTGTTTTTTTTTTTTTTTGTAGAGACAGAGCCTCAAGCTGTCACCCTGGCTCACAACAACCTCCAGCTCCTGGGCTCAAGTGATTCTCTTGCATCCACCTCCCAAGTAGCTGGGACTACAAGGCGCCCACCACAATGCCCGGCTATTTTTTGGTTGCAGCCGTCATTGTTGTTTGGTGGACCTGGGCTGGATTTGAACCCAGTAGCTCAGGTGTATGTGGCTGGCGCCTTAGCTGTCAGGCTGGTCTTTGAGCTCAAACAATTCACCTGCCTTGGCCTCCCAGAATGCTAGAATTACAGGCATGAGCCACCATGCCCAGCCTGACTATTCCATTTTAAACTGCAACCTTTGTGTCAGCACATCCTGTCTCCCTCCTCTGTAATTTTTCTCCACAGAACTTGTTAACAACCGAGACTTTGCTGTTTTTATATTTATTTTATCTTTCTTGTCTCACTGGAATGTAAATTCCATGAAAGCAGGAATTGTTACTTTGCTCAATTCTGTCTTCAGTGCCTAAAACAAGCTTGCTATATGAGAGGTATGTTGGATTTGTTGGAGTAAATGAATGGCTGACTTCTTATTTATCCTTTAAGATTCACATCTCGCTCCTTCAGTCTGGACCATCATCTCTCCCTACTGTAGGTTCCCATAACATCCCATATTTATCTTAATTGTAGTACTTCCCAGAGATTGTTTTTAAAAGGTCATTTTGTATTCCTTGCAGGGGTCCTCAAACTACGGCCCGGCCCGCGGGCCTCACGCAGCGGTGTGCTGCAGCGGTGTGATTGTATTTGTTCCTGTTTGTTTTTTTTTTACTTCAAAATAAGATATGTGCAGTGTGCATAGGAATTTGTTCATAGTTTTTTTTTAAAACTATAGTCCGGCCCTCCAATGGTCTGAGGGACAGTGAACTGGCCGCCTGTTTAAAAAGTTTGAGGACCCCTGCTTAGGGTTTAGCACATAGAAAGTGCTTTATAAATAATAAAATGAAGTATTTGCAACATTCATACTACATGTTAGAGCAGCAGGAAGATGTTAAATAGGCACGAGTGAGGGACTTATCAACGTCCTCTTTTTATATGACTTCCCTTCCTCTTTCTGAGAAGCCCCATTGGTTCTCTTCCCCCTTGCTCCCATCAGAATACCAGTGACTAAGCACAGTTGCCAAAAAACTTTTGACCAAATGCTATTTTATAGCTTTCAAATCCCTTTGGAAGAAAATATTTGGATTTATAAAGGTGTTAATTGTGAGATCTATACCAACAAGCACCCAGCCTTACCTAGGCCTAGAACCACCAATCATATGCTTCATCACTGAACTCCTTTGAAGATTGTGATGATGAACGCCATGGTCATTCCTGCTGGAAATCCATGAGAGTTCAGATTACACCACATCTCTGGCTCAGATTTTTTTTTTCTTTTTCTTTTTCTTTTTTTAGAGACAGAGTCTCATTGTTGTTATTATTACTTTTTGAGATAGAGTCTCACTTTGTTGCCCTCGGTACAGTGCCCTGGCATCATAGCTCACAGCAACCTTAATCTCTTCGGCTCAAGTGAGTGTCTTGCCTCAGCTTCCCAAGTAACTCGAACTACAGGCACCTGCCACAGCGCCCGGGTGTTTTCTATTTTTTATTTTATTTTATTTTTTGAGACAGAGTCTCACTATGTTGCCCTCAGTAGAGTGTCATAGCATCACAGCTCACAGCAACCTCCAACTCTTGGGCTTAAGCAATTCTCTTGCCTCAGCCTCCCAAGTAACTGGGACTACAGGTGCCCACCACAATGCTTACTGTTTTTTGTTGCAGTTGTCATTGTTGTTTAGCTGACCCCGGCCAAGTTCGAGCCCACCACCCTCAATGCATGTGGCCGGTGTTGTAACCACTGTCCTACGGGCGCCAAGCCATTTTTTTTTTCTTTTTTTTTGATATAGAGTCTTGCTTTGTTGACTTGGGCATGAAGGCAGTGGCATGATTGTAGCCTACTACAGCCTCAAACTCCTGGGCTCAAGTGATTCCCCTGCCTTAGCCTCCCAAGTATCTGGGACCACATGTGTGTGACAGTATGGTTGGCTAGTTTTTCTATTTTTTTTTTTTTTTTTACAGCTGGGGTTTTCCTATGTTGCTCAGGCTGGTCTTGAACTCCTGACCTCAAAGATCCTCCCGTCTCAGCCCCCTGAAGTGCTGGAATTACAGGTATAAGCCACTGTGCCTGAACTCTGCCTCAGATTTATTTTACTTTTTTTTGAGACCGAGTCTCAAGCTGTTGCCCTGGGTAGAGTGCTGTGGTGTCACAGCTCACAGCAACCTCAAACTCTTGGTTTTAAGCGATTCTCTTGCCTCAGCCTCCCAAATAGCTGGGACTACTGGTGCCTGCCACAATACCCGGCTATTTTGTTGTTGTTGCACTTGTCATTGTTGTTTAGGTTGGCCTACACTGGGTACGAATCTACCAGCCTCAGTGTATATGGCCGGTGCCCTACTCACTGAGCTATGGACGCCACCCTGCCTCAGAATTTTTGATTATAAGAATACTTTTGAGTATTAGAATAATACTTATTGATCAAAAGGAGGCCTGGAGTAAAGAAAGGGAGAACAACTAGAAAAACAGTAGACTAGGATTTCAGTAAAAGTTGGAAAACAGAATAGAAGCATTGCACTAATAGCCAGGTGAAAAAAACTGATCTTGAATTAAAAGTGAAAATGGATTGGACTGGCAAGAAATAATGAGAGAATTTAAGAACTGGAGAAAGTCTGATTGAGTTTAAACCTCTCATATACAAGATGAAGAAATCAAAGATACACAGCTAGAATTAGCATTTTTCAAATACCTAAGAAAGCATATATGAGTATTAGAAAGATAAGCTGGACTTTAGGTGACTTGACAAGTTATTTATGAACTAACAATTGAAGTAAGGTGTAGCCTATGTGTTTAAAATTGGATTCAAGGGTGGCGCCTGTGGCTCAGTGAGTAGGGCGCCGGCCCCATATACCAAGAGTGGCGAGTTCAAACCCAGTCCTGGCCGAATTGCAACAAAAAAATAGCAGGGCGTTGTGGCGGGCGCCTGTAGTCCCAGCTGCTCTGGAGGCTGAGGCAGGAGAATCGCGGAAGCCCAAGAGCTGGAGCTTGCTGTGAGTCCTGTGACATCACCACACTCTACCCGAGGGTGGTAAAGTGAGACTCTGCCTCTACAAAAAAAAAAAAAAATTAAAATTGGATTCAATATCATTCTATGCATTTTCACTGCTGACTAGCATAGGACTGATGTACTTATTCTCAAACTTGTAGTTTGTATTTTGCTGGAAATGACTGGCCTAAGAGTACACTCCAGCTGCCACATGAGAAGGAATAAGGAGATCAGAGGAGGACTAAAAGGAACTACTTGACTTTTCAGGAGCTAAGAAGAAAAAAGCAACCATGGTAGTATTCTCCATAACGACCCATCCCCTAACCTTTGTAAACTATTAATTTGAAGGAGACACAAATACAATTTCCCAGCAGTTGGGGTGGAGAAAGGCCATCAATATAGGAGTATTATATAAATAGTTACTCACAGGGTCAGCAGGTAGTGTAAATTGTTTGCCAAGCAATCCATTTATACCACAATGGATTGTGGTAAAACAGAGACAGAGAACCTTTAAGGTAGGTCTATATTAAAGATCCTTATTTCGAATGTTCTATTTCTTTCCCATTCTTAGTTTTAGCTTAGGTATTTTGTGAATCTTAAGCTCTTAAGGGATGGGTCCTGTTGAAATTTTGCCAATTTTAGGCACTTTTTTTTGAGACAGAGTCTCACTCTGTCACCTTTGGTAGGGTGCTCTGGTATCATAGCTCACAGCAACCTCAACCTCTTGGGCTCAAGCAATCCTCCTGACTCAGCCTCCCAAGAAACCGGGACTACAAGTGCCTGCCACAATGCCTGGCTAGGTTTTTTTTTTTTTTTTCTATTTGTAGAGACAGGGTCTTGCTTTGCTCAGGTTTATAGTTTTAGCCACTTTTTAAAGAATGGTAAACAGAAAAATAACTTTAATTGCAGACTAGAGAATGTTATTTTTAGTCTTTCTTCCAATACTATATTTTGTCCAGGTTTAAAGTGAAAATGAACTTCCTATCTAGAAAACCAGGGATTCATTTTTTTTGTTGGTGGAATTTGTAATGAGTAAAGGGTGATGTAAAAAATCTGCTTAGGCCAGGTGGTGCCTGTGGCTCAAGGACTAGGGCGCCAGCCCCATATACTGGGGGTGGTGGGTTCAAGCCTGGCCTTGGCCAAAAAACTGCCAAAAAAAAAAAAAAAAAAAAAAAATCTGCTTAGGCCAAGTGCAGTGGGAGGCAGAAGTGGGAGGATTACTTGAAGCCAGAAGTTCAAGACCAGCCTGGGCAATATAGTGAGACACCGTCTTAAAAAATAATTAGCTGGCATGGTGGTGGTGGCCTGCATTCTCAGGCTACTCTAGAGGCTGAGGCAAGAAGATTGCTTGAGCCCAGAAGTTAGAGGTTACAGTAAGCTATGATGAGGCCCCTGTGCTCCAACCAGGGTGACAGAGCAAGAATCTGTCTCTCAAAAAAGAGAAGGGAGGGGGGTTTAGTGTAAATAAAAATATAATACACATGACCACATCCTCATATTGTGTCACTAAAAGGCAACAAGTCCATCATACTGGAAACTCAGTTCTCTTACTGTATGGTCACACCTCATATAGTGTTGATCTGACACTGTGGCAATGAAGTTGTACATGAATCAGGTCCTCTTCTGTGCCTCTTGATTGTATTGGTCTCCTCATCTCTAGCTTCTCTAAGCTTCTTTGGGAGGTACTAAAATGACTATCCTGTTCTTATATCATTTCTCTGGAAGTACAAACAAGAACACTGTCATTTAGGTTGCCCAACTGGAAGTAGAAATTACATACCAATCTCCCATGCTTTAAATCTTCATAAGGACAGTCCTTTCACAGGCATGTAATTATAGTTAAAGTAATTATCTACTAAGTACAACTGAATACTTAAAGTGAGGTGGCTGGCCAACTCTTCAATGTTTTAAGTGAATTATACTGGAATTGAACAAGCTAAATGATTAATAGAATTCCTTTCAGCAAGACAAGTAGACTTTAGATCTTCTACATTGTCAAGCTTAAGTACTGTATCAATTTCAAGTTATAGAGGGATGTTTAATATTTGACTGCCTGCTGCTGTGTAATACAAACTAAAAGGCAGATTTTAATTCAAGTTTAACATTTAGAATTCCCATCAGCTATAACTATCTGCTTCACTGTCTTCAATAATAAGCTTACTTTAAGTCAAAGGAGAAATTGTATTTTTTAGTTTGCTATCTCAACTTAAAATTGTTTAGAAGTGTTTAATCCGTAATACATTTTGTGATGGCGTGATAAATTTTATGGCCCTAGCAGAAGACAAACCTGAAACTTAAGAAGGAAATTTTAGAAGTTCCTGTGCTTTAAATCTTACATTACAGAGTTTATATAGTCATGTGCTATATAGGTACCTACATGATGATGATCACGTAAGATTATAACATTGTATTTTTACTGTATGTTTTCTGTGTTTACGTACATAAATACCATGTGTTCTAATTGCCTATGGCAACATGCTATACAAGTCTGTACCCTAGTAGTAATGGGTTGTACCATATAGCCTAGGTGTATCTAGTGGGCTATACCATTTAGGTTTATGTAAATACACTTTATGATGTTCGTTACAAAGTCACCTAACAATGCATATCTTAGAATGTATCCCCATCAGTAAATAACACATAATTGCATCCTAGCTTTTCCTAAGTAATTTGTAATCACTTACTATTTTATGAGATAAATGCCAACTCTATTCCCATCTTTTAAGTGGGGCAAATGTCTCAAAGAGACAAATTAATTTGTTCCCCACACCAGTGTAAATGGAGAGGATAAACATACAGGTAAACATCCTATCCTCTGTATAGCAAAGTTACCGTTAGGACAGGGGTGAGGAAACTTTTCATGTTGTAAAGCTACATTAATTTAGCTGTAATCACCAGCCTGAGCAAGAGTGAGACCCTGTCTCTAAAAATAGCCAGGTGTTGTGGCAAGGACCTGTAGTCCCCAAAACTCGGGAGGCTGAGACAAGAGAATCGCTTGAGCCCAAGAGTTTGAAGTTGCTGTGAGCTGTGATAGCACAGCACTCTACCAAGGGTGACACAAAAAAAAATTACCTGTAATCAAATAAGGCCACATTCAAAAAATTTCAATTAGATATGCAATAAAACCTCTGTAAGTCGACCACTCAAGGCACTGTAACAAACTGGTCTACATGCAAAGGTGGTCAAAATATGGAACTAGGCCTACTGCACTGATACCAGGCATGTTTAGTCTATGAAAATTACGTCAACTTAAAGAAGTGGTCGATGTAAGGAAGTGGTCAACTATGGAGGTTCTACTGTATTTAAAAATGTACTATTTTGTAAAAATCTACTATGTACTTAATAATTTGAAAAATTGAAAACTATTTGTTAATTATAAAGAATTTTAAAGTTAACTAACTTTTTAATAACTTTGTGGTGTCTGTTTCTTTTTTTGAGATAGAATCTCAAGCTGTCGCCCTGGATCGAGTGCTGTGGTGTCACAGTTCACAGCAACCTGCAAGTCTTGGGCTTAAGCAATTCTCTTGCCTCAGCCTCTGAAGTAGTGTCTGCTTTTTGTTGGAAAGCATTTGAATATTTGGTTGCAGCATGGAGGTCTGCAGTTTCAGTTCATCCTCCTCTAGAGGGTCATGTTTGCAACTTTAGGGACATCTTGATTTGTGTTAGGTAGGAGAATGTGGATTAACAGCAATAAGTGGTTGAAAAGCAAGAAAGCATTTTTTCTAGCATATTGCTAAAGACATGAATATTCTACTGCATTTTTCCATATTTCAGCTGTATCTTTCTTAGCATCAAACAGTGACTTTAGAAAGGTCTTATACGGAGTACTTAATTCCATCCACATTTCTTTTTTTTTTTTTTTTGCAGTTTTTGGCTGGGCTGGGTTTGAACCCACCATCTCCAGCATATGGGGCCGGCGCCCTACTCCTTTGAGCCACAGGTGCCACCCCCATCCATATTTCTTTCTTTCTTTCTTTTTTTTTTAGAGACAGAGTCTCACTTCGTCACCCTTGGTAGAGTGCTGTGGTGCCACAGATCACAGCAACCTCCAGCTCTTGGGCTTAGGTGATTCTCTTGCCTCAGCCTCCAGAGTAGCTGTCACTACAGTTGCTTGCTGCAATGCCTGGCTATCCATATTTCTTTAGGTGTCTTGGTGAGATCAATTAGATGAGACTGAAATGCTAGTTTGAGGGTGATTTCATGATTCTCAAAGTCAGTGAATCTTTCTTTTTTTTTTTGAGACAGTCTCACTATGTTGCCCTAGGTAGAGTGGCGTCACAGCTCTTAGGCTCAAGTGATTCTCTTGCCTCAGCCTCCCAAGTAGCTGGGACTACAGGCACCCACCACAATGCCTGGCTATTTTTTTGTTGTAGGTGTCATTGTTGTTTAGCATGCTCTGGCCTGTTCGAACCTGCTAGCCCTGGTGTATGTGGCCAGCACCCTAACCATTGAGCTATGGGCACTGAGCCATCAGTGAATCTTTCATTGTATTCTCCAATTAATAGGTGTATAACAGCTGCTTATTCTTTACATGATTCACATATATCGTCTTCCTCATCAATGAGGAAAATGTTCATCTGAAGTTTCCTTTAGAAAAAAGATTTTTGGAAAAAAGAAGCTTTTTTGAAATGCTTGGACTTTATTTTATTTTTGAGACAGAATCTCACTATGTCATCCTCAGTAGAGTGCTGTGATATCACAGCTCACAGCAACCTCAAACTCTTGGGCTTAAGAGATTCTCTTGCCTTAGCCTCTGAAGTAGCTGTGACTATAGGATGCTTGAATTTCTTGCTCCATGTTATAAATAGGCTTAACTTTTACCCTGCAAAGAAATATTCAAATCATTTTGATTTGGCATGAGATCATACAGAAATGCTGCATTTCTCTAGAAATCTTCTTTCAATAATTGACATTGCTTGGCTTGGCACCCATAACTCAGTGAGTGAGTGGGGTGTTGGCCATATGCACAGAGGCTGGCGGGTTCCAATCCGGCCCAGGCCTGCCAAACAACAATGACAACTGCAAAAAAAAAAAAAAAAAAAAAAGCCAGGTATTGTGGTGGGCACCTGTAGTCCCAGCTAGTTGGGAGGCTGAGGCAGGAGAGTTGCTTGGGCCCAAGAATTTGAGGTTGTTGTGAGATGTGATGTCATTGCACTCTACTGAGATATAGTGAGACTCTGTCTCAAAAAAATAAAAAATATACCGAGGGTGGTGGGTTCAAACTCAGCCCTGGCTGAACTGCAACAAAAAAAGAGCCAGGCGTTGTGGTGGGCGCCTGTGGTCCCAGCTACTCCGGAGACTGAGGGAAGAGAATCACCTATGCCCAAGAGTTGGAGGTTGCTGTGAGCTGTGATGCCACAGCACTCTACCGAGGGCGACAAAGTGAGACTGTCTCGACAAAAATAAATAAATAAATAAGTAAAATAATTGACATTGCTTCATGAAATTTAACTATATTTTCTCTGATAGATAAAATTTTGGCTAACATCTGTCCTGGTGATGTGGGAAATCCACACTAAATACTTCCTCTTTCAACTTCAGCATGGCATGCAACCAATGATATTGCATTGCATTGGTGTGAATATGTTATAGTTAACAATACTTATAACTCATTGCAAAAAGCCACTTAAATATTAATAATAGCTTTAGCACAGAGATTTTAATGATGCCAGGTACAATGAACAAAATGAGAGCATCTGGATCTATTAATACTTTTTAAAATCTGTGCCATAAACCTTTCATGTTTTCCTATCATGGAAGGTGCATCATCTGTACATACACTCACTAAATTTATCAACCTTATGACATTTATCTAGAAAATTGTTGAAGATAGTTATTCCCCGTGCTCTGTTTCCAAGTGTCCAAAAGAAGTAACTACACGTAGGAAAGAAAATATTTTGTTATTTATTTATTTTAAATTTCAGATTAATATGAGGATACAAACCATTAGGTTATATAATGTCCACATATGACAGGTAAAAATCAAAGTTGTAAATATGTCCAATACCCAGGACACATATTTATGCATTATACCCACTGGGTGGGAGGTTACTGAAACCCCTATTCTCCTCCCTCCTTCTTGAGTTTGAGATTTTCTCTCATGTGGGTCTGTGATTGTTAACTCCTAGTTTAAACTTGCTATTG